>JADDOH010003204.1:0-106369 GCA_016648135.1 Agrypnia vestita | reverse complement strand
CGTACATTGACCCCACGCCACGTATCCTTGTCTCTTGCGCAAAATTATGTTGCTGTCACTCTCGTTCGCTGTGCCTGTGTGAGCGTGACAGCAACATAATTTTGCGCGAGAGACAAGAATACGTAGCGTAGGGTCAATGTACGAAATTATCTTTTCTCAGCGACCGGGCTTTAGTAAAGAAAATAAATAACTGTCTAGAACAGTGTTTCCCAAAGTTGACAGGACTGCGACCCACCAAAAAAAAAATTTATTTTCGGGACCCATTTCCTGCCTCACATTTTCCCAATTCATATTGTAACCACACGAAAGACATCAACAAAAAAAAAACGTCCAAATGTAATCGAGATTTTTGATTACAAAAAATATTAATATGTGATATTTTAGTGGGAAGGATGCGTTTGTTGCCTATTTCTTGTCATAACTGCATTAGCGTCGACTTCAATTTTGGTAACTTTTAATCGCAGTGAATTTGATACGTTCAATTTATTTCTGTATTTAGTCTAATAGAAACCGTGGCAGAAAATCCCATAATTGACTACCTCATACATTGACATAAGTATGAGGTAGTTGAGGGGAGGAGGACTTTCATGGCTTCGTCAAACAAGCAGGGAAAAGTTTCAGCAACTGAGAGCCAGAATTTTGCTAATAGCTTGCGATTAAAAGTATTTTTCAGCGACGTATCTTCTGATGAATCAATAACCTCTTGTCTTGTAATGAATTATGAATCCAGTTTATTCTGTTGAACTTTTTTATCTCTTCTTCGAAGTAGGCGTTAAAGGTATTTTTCAACTATGTTAAATGAGTGAAAATTGCAGACACTACTTTTCTATAATAAACACGACACGACCCGGACGAGACGTGTTGCGCGGTGTTGTGACTGCGACCCACCTAATACCCACCAATGGGTCGCGACCCATAGTTTGAGAAACGCTGGTCTAGATTAATTTCATTGCGCCTACAATTATTGCACTCGTGGTGCAGGTAAGATCATTTAAATTTCTTATATTTCTTGTATTCATTCTTGCAGAACTAATCCTCAAGAAGCCGCCCACTTGGGCCGCGATTTCGTCCGGAAGTCCCAACAACGACACGTTCCACAGGGCCATGGGCTCGGTGCTCGTGCTGGGGCAAGTCTTCGGCCTCATGCCCGTCATCGGCGTGCTGGGCGAGGATGCCTCTCACCTCAAGTACGCTCGCTCCCGGTCTGCAAGTCGGCTGTTTTTTATTTATTTATATATTTTATTATTTACATCGCATACCTAAATCACTAAAACTACACGAGGCTTCGAGCAAAGTTGGTTTCAATATGAAAAGAGTCCAGAAGCAAAATCATCGCAATCAATAGTATTCATTTTTAAATAGTGGACGAATATATAAAATCTGGAACACAAGGTAAACATGAACCAAGAAAACCAAACAGCAGAATTGCCAAGATGAATAGGAATGAGCTGGGCTACTTTTGGCAACCTCAAGCATATTTTTGAATACAAAGAGATCACAATTAGCCTAAAAAGAAAAGCCTTAGAATCGTGTGTATCTACTGCCAGCAGTAACGTATGGAGTGGAGACGATGGAGATTATGAAAATGTTTGGAAAAACTTGTGATGGCTCCTCTTCTTCGCCTTTCAGCTCGATCCTACTCCTAACTGAGTTTACGCCTTGTTAGAGGCAAACAAGCTATCTATCTACGTCGGGTGAAGGCTCTACGGTTTTTAACGTAGTATTTCCAAACACCCTCGCTTTATTCAAGACCTCCCCAGTTCACGTTGTGTAATTTTTTGTTTCGAACTATAGGGGATGAATTGGTTTTGTGGTAACCCTATCGCAAGCTAAACTTAAATTAAATACTGGGGTATGAAGTTCGTGAATGTTCATGGAAAACGCAAACAAAACTACCTAGCACGCCAATTAAGCCCTACGGTGCAATTGCTAAACATACTATGTTCCGTGGCCCTATATTATTTACCTATCATTCCTACGGACTGAAACCACTGCATCTGGTGTAGCTGCGCTTCCAGAGTGCGCGATCCTCTGCTTCCTTGCCCTCTCCGCTCGATCCCCCATTGTCCTACCTGTATGGGATCGACCGCCATCCACTGGAAAGGTTAGTGACGTGCCGTTATCACATGCGCATGCACATATAGAGTACATAGATCCCCTGAAAGCCCTCGAGTCCTTCGTAGCCGCTTCTATGGATGATTCCGTCTTCGACGCCCTCGCTGATTAATAATTTTATCTTCCGCCGTTATCTCGCTGTGCTTATTCCTTACGGTCTTTTATATTTACTCTGCATTATTTTTACATCAATTACATTGTTACGTTTATTTACTAGCCGGCCTAAGTTCCGTCACCTGTATCTGGCCCTATGTCTCATTCTAGTGGTACGTTGGGTTCTAATGGATAAGGGGTTTGTAGAAGGTAGGTGTAAATGTATGTGTACGCGGAAAATGTGGTTGCTTTAAATTCGGCCCCTCCGTACCCAAAGGCTCATCGGTGACTGATCCCATCTTCCTTCTCCCGACACGAGTTCCGGATACGTTGACCTGAGCCTGGAGGCGCCTTTTCATGTTGGGCCTCTTCTGTGCAAAGTACCGCACCATCCCTCGCGTCAGTGTCTGGCGTCCGGGCTCAGAGCCAGTTTGCCCCCCGAATTCCAACTCCTCCAGGTTAAACTAAGTTAAACTACGGTATATATACTGAAGCTACTGTAAAGATGGTCCCGGGCCACCTGTCAAGTCAAAAATATGCGAGTGGGGAGGGGGAGTTTTCTAGGCTCCCCAACCCTCGCCTGTGAGCAACTGCAGCCCATTGGCCATTCGCGACACTACAGTGACTGCAACCACCCTCCCAGGTAGTACTTATTATAATCTGATATGCATCAATACGTTCAATCCATTCCAGACGAGGGAAGACATCCGCACGGGTGTTGGGCCACCCGTGAAGAGCCCCCTCATACACTACGTACGAATAGATACATACTAATAAAATATAATATACATACATATACTTACATATACAATACATAAATAAATACTTGTAATGGTTGGTTGCCCTGTGGTTTCACGAGGCCATGACCCCTCGTATTAGTAGATGGAAAGGTGGATCTGGACAGTAGGGATATGCCTAGCCCCTGGCCAGGGATGTCGGTGTATTTTCTCCAAATGGTGTACAGCTAGAATCCTGTCATCGATGATGATGGGATCTGCCTAATTTTCTCCGACTGATGTGTAACTGGAACCCTGCCATCACTGATGAAGATGATGTTGTCACTATCGAAACGTCACCTGATGATATTTAGCTGAACCGCCGCTAGTGATGATGATGATGATGATGATGCTATCGAAACGCCCCCTGACTATATATAACTGGGACACTGCTAATGATGATGATGATGATGATACTATTGAAACACCTCCTGACGATATATAACTGGGACACTGCTATGATGATGATGTTGATGATACTACCGAAACGTCTCCTGACGATATATAACTGGGACACCGCTAATGATGATGTTGATGATGATACTATCGAAACGCCTCCTGACTATATGTAACTGGGACACTGCTAATGATGATGTTGATGATGATACTATCGAAACGCCTCCTGACTACATACAACTGGGACGCTGCTAATGATGGTGATGATGATGATGCTATTGAAACGTCTCCTGACAATATATAACTGGGACACTGCTAATGATGATGATGTTGATGATACCATCGAAACGCCTCCTGACGATATAAAGCTGAACCACCGCTAGTGATGACGATGATGATGATACTATCGCAACGCCTCCCGACGATATATATCTGGAACACCGCTAGTGATGATGATGATACTATCAGAACGCCTCCTGACTATATGTGACTGGAACACCGCTAATGAAGATGATGATGATGATACTATTGAAACGTCTCCTGACGACGATATACAACTGGGACACTGCTAATGATGGTGATGATACTATCGGAACGCCTCCTGACTATATATGACTGGAACACCGCTAATGAAGATGATGATGATGATACTATTGAAACGTCTCCTGACGATATGTGACTGGAACACCGCTAATGAAGATGATGATGATGATACTATTGAAACGTCTCCTGACGATATACAACTGGGACACTGCTAATGATGGTGATGATACTATCGGAACGCCTCCTGACTATATATGACTGGAACACCGCTAATGAAGATGATGATGATGATACTATTGAAACGTCTCCTGACAATATGTAACTGGGACACTGCTGATGATGGTGATGATGATGATGCTATCGAAACGCCGCCTGACTATATATAACTGGGACGCGGCATATGAATAGACAAATAAATACCTAATTAATTAATGAATCATCAATTAAATAAATAAATAGAAATGAATAATTAAGTTCGGCGTCGAGCACACGGGCCGCGCGATCCCTGGAAGTTCACACACATGCAGAGAAGGGTTATTTGGCAAATTAATTCGCCCCTATTATGGTCAGTACGGATCCAACATGCAAACAACACCTGTGGGAAAACATATGTAAAGTTTACGGTACAGTGGTTAGCTTTCACTGTCGGCGCTTCTTCCGTCTCTGTCTGGGGTGTCGAACCCGAGACCATTCTTCTTAATCGTGCGCCACCTTTATATATCGTTATAATCTCAAAACGGAAAGAGGATGACATGACTTACCCATCTGCCGCCGATTATATCCATTCCAGTGCATCGTAGTTTCACTTTATGTACCTCACTTTATACCTAAGGATTGCGGACACTTGCCTTGCACGCGCATACGATTCACAGGCCCCTAATTAACTATAGTTCGCGACCTAACCTTTGATCCTGCCATTACGCGCTTATAAGTTTCCGTAGCTGGGGCTTAGTATCCAGCCTCTGCAACTATACGGTGTATATACTCTAACCAAACCGAAACCAGACATTATTTTCTTTTCCTTAAATTTATATTCCTCGAGATACCGGAATTAGACTCTAGCTCGACAATTGTAAGTATTCATATATCTTAATAATACTGTAACATAGTCCTTACGCATCCGTACTTACCCGGGTCATCGAGACTAGACTCTAATTCTAATGATCATACTCTAATGATTATACGCACCGATATTTTTCATAAAACCCGTTACCCGTTATTTTCCGATGTTACATATTCTTATATTTATCCGAAATACCGGGATTAAGCTTTGAATCTAGGATTCCATACATTTATAAGTTTTAACAAACCCATGAAGCAACCACTTGTCCACTTGTTGTTGTTAAAGAATTGATTGCTTCTATAATAAAACCCCACTAGTCTACATCTTTATAAGGTCAATACATATTACTTTTAGGGTCCGCCGATTTAGTTTTATTCTTAATATTATTATTATTATTATTATTATTATTATTATTATTATTATTATTATTATTATTATTATTATTATTATTATTATTATTATTATTAATTAATTACACGGCTTAATAGCCTTTTACAACAGGTTTATACATAATTAAAATACAACAAACGATTAAATGTAAAAGAAAATAAAGGGTATAAATGTAAAAAAGTATATATACATAGTTTAAAAATAATGAGGTTAGACATGTATGTAAAAAAGGTATATATGCAAAAAGGTGTAAAGTAGCAGGTTTATACATAATTAAAATACAACAAACGATTAAATGTAAAAGAAAAATAAAGGGTATAAATGTAAAAAGTATATATATACATAGTTTAAACATAATGAGGTTAGACATATATGTAAAAAAAGTATATATGCAAAAAGGTGTAAAGTAGTGATCTCAGAAATTTTTACTCACCGATAATATAGCAATATTAAATTTGAATAGCCAGCTATATATATAAAAAATTTAAGACATTATATAAAAATTTAATATTTTGAAAAGAAATGATCATATAATGATTTTTTTAATTTTGAGAGAGATAGATTTAAAATGTCGACATATGTAGGTAGTTCATTGCCAAGTTTGTGCATTGATAATAAAATTATATTATTCTTAATATAATTTTATTATCATCTCGAATATTTGATATCCACTCTCCGGCAAATTTTAATATAGTTTAAATCATTTTAATATAATTTATCATTTTAATATAGTTTAGGAATAACGGGATTCTGTAATTTCTACAAGTATAAACAACCCCAATCTTACCAAATCCATTTTATGTAGTGAAAGACGCGGGACTTATATTCTTCCTAAAATGTAAAATGAACCCGGTCTAGATGAAACATCCTTATTTAGTTTCAGGACAACGAGGTTTACGCGTTCCACGAGGAATATGATATAACCCGATCTAAACGAAGGTAATTTTATATAATTTTAGGACAGCGGAACTTACAAATTTCATAAAGTATATCGTGAAGCCAATCTAGGCGGAGACACTACGTATATTTTAAACAGAGTAAGAGTTTAAATTTTACCATCAAGCCTAATACACCGCAAGAATGCCCTAGGCATAGTAAACAAAATAGCGGTCAAAGCTGCAAGATTTATTAACAATTTCCCGCGTGATTAGCATAAAATAGGTATCTTTATAACGCACAGCTAGTTTCTGGAGATCTGCAAATATCAGTTCTATATATGCCGGACTAATCAACTCAATAAAGCGCAGTAATTTCCGAAGTTCCAATATGCCAAATTAATTACCCTTTATAAAATAAAATCAAACCCGTACCCCCCTTTTTCTTTTAACGTGAGCAATAAACAATGTCGAAGAGTATATTTACCCGTACACAACTTTCACTTGAAATTAAACTATAATTTTCAACCACTGGGACACGACGGTAACTTTCACTCAAAAAAACAACCGACGCGGATTTCACACTCCCGTAGACGTTCACACCGACTCCCTGAATTCTCCTGTGTCTTGACATTTTAAAACCCCCCTAGCAGCCAAAGGTCCTAAGTCGTGTGTTTCCAGGATTTTCAATATCCTACTTTCCTTGAAACCAAACCTTTGTTCCTAAGATTCAGTTTGGCAAAAAAAAACCATATCTCCCCTTGGATATGTCAGTTGATCCCACCTTCTGTTGCCGTCTCTGTCTCCGTCCCTGTGCCTGTTTTGGGACGGACTCAGTGGCTTCGGACGATTTGAACTCGCTTCACAAGCGCGATAATTAATTTTTAATATTTAATTTCTAAGTTCAGTCCATATTGTCGTTTGATCAACCGTAACCACAATCTATCGGGTACTCCCCTAATCATAGTTGATGTTTCTTCATTATCTACCATTATCATGTCCCGTTCCCTCGTATTTTCACTCGTCTTTATCGGAAATTTAACGATCCTTGGCTGCTATATCATTGTATCAATTTCCCTACACTCAACATGTACACACTGCATACCTAGATAAAACAATCGTTCAAAGGTACTATACCTAATTTTAAATTAATTTTGGGCGATCTTTTCTCGTGGATCATCCAATGAATCCTGTCTTATGCCCGCGACTCTCCGCGCACAGGGACGTATTAGTTCCCTCCGTTGCGGAATTTAAACATAATTTGTAACCATTTATTATTATTTTTATTGGCAGTAAGATTGATCCACAAAATAACTATGTTACATAGACAGTGAATATTCTCGAACAATATAATACTGGAAGAGTACTATTCGCTATAACACAATAAACTATTAATGTAAGTTAAAGTAAATTTTTAAATTCAGTGGAAGATTTTTAAGATCGTTTTGCTTTTAATTTTTTTTCCCAAAACAAAATAAATAAATAAATAAATAAACACACAGATACACACTCACACAACCCACTATTGGACATGTTTTTATTATTCTTTTATCGATTGTATGTATGTGTTTTCGCGTAATTGGCCCAAAACTCTGTGCATCAATTATTGTCTTTTCTTCAAAGATTGATTAATTATATGGCTGTAAGAAACCCAATAAATGAAAACAAATAAAACAAATAAGTAAATAAACCTCCAGTGCCGCAGGCAAGGCGTCGGATTAATTCAGTGCTTATTTATTGCCAAGGTACTGGACGCCTCCGCTGATAACTATATACCACTCACCATGTTCTTAGAGGCGTGTTGAAAGATTGCTAGTATCTGTCGAATCGGTCTCAAGTAGTTGTCTGTATTTGTACGTTTATCATTATTACATGCTCTTGCTATATTTGTTCCACTTCACATTATTGTTCCTCCCGTCTTCGAATCTCTATCACACTATGTTCTCCTATGTTTTTGGTACTTATATGCTTGCTTCTTCGCGTTATATTACATTTACTCCCAATTATATTTGTTTCATTTATCCATCCATCTATAAGATCCCCCATACGCTTTATCCTTTTATTACATGTGTATATGGGCCGCAAATTCATATTATTTTATTTACAATATTCTTATCTGGATACACTTGTTCAATTATGTTTTGTGGTTATTACTACCAAACCCGGCGAAATCTGAGCTAGAATAGCCAATCGTATACACGTTACCCGTCCTGTTGAAACTACGCTAACGTCGGACAGGTTTGTAGTGATTACATAGTTAATATATTGTATCTATATTTGAGTATATTATTTTCTTGTCGTGCCATTAATATGCTTACACGTTATCGTTATCTCTTTCCTAACTGTATATACCGTCATTGCACAATTACCTATCTGTTGTAAAAGCCTGAAGAGCGTTAGTCTACAGATAAATATAATAGAATTATAGTTAACTTTTCTATCCGCCCACGTTATCCGACTCCCGCGAAACGAAAATGAATCATTATCCGCTCAGTTAAGGTCACCCCTCTGGTACATCGTATACGTTTTAATCCGTGCTTCACGGCCAATTCCTATAAATTATTTATGGGCGTTTTCCTCTCGCGATCCCCCGATTAGACCTGCCTTCCTTGCTTTCGCTTATATCTATGCATCTCTGTTGCCCGGGAATCCACTCGAGACCACGATTAATGACATTTAAGCGGTTTCAAAACCCCAGCAAAAAAGTCAATAATTCAGAAACCTCGTGGAACTGTCAATATCATCGTCACCTTAGAGTAGACGTTAATCGGTTTTTTTACGGCTTAAACTGCAATAACCGCGACCTAAATCTCTGAAAACCATGTTCAGCATTTTTTATGGGAAGCACATGCGGACCGCTCGGACCGCATCGATCGTCAACCATTTGTACCAAACACGGCTTTACCACAAGATTAATATGATTTATAAGAATTGATTAGTAACTGCCCGTAACCTATATCCGATCAATCGCTACTAACTCCCTCCCAATACTCCGCCAGGTGGGCTTAGCTCAATTTTTCCCGCGTAGCATTTAAATCATCTTAGAGTTCAAAATAAAAATAATAAAAAAAAAAAAAAATCTATAGAAACAGGTGATTCATCACACCTGGAAAAACCTATTATTTAACGAATGAACTTTGATTCTTTGATTTCAGATGATATAGCACCAAGTTATGATGGACACCGCAATTCTACTTTTTTCCGAGACACGTCCGAATAATTGTTGCCATTGTCGTATTTTTTAATATTTCTTCTTGAAAATTTTACACAATATTCTTCAAATATCATTCTTTAATTAACTAAAGTTTTAATAAAGAGATTTTAACTGTGTCGTCACAAAAAATTCACAAAATCATGCCTTTTTTTGCACGAATTAACCTTACCCCCCCCTTAAGTGCATGGCGTAGGTCCACCCGACACAGTTGATGCAATCGGGAGGCGCTGCTTGCCAGGACACATCCATTGTTCTAAGTCATTCATTCATTGCAATGACTTATCAGTTGTTAAAGTCTGAGAGAGATGAAAAGTAGCGTCGAACTATGGAATTTGTGGCTCGTTAGGGCCGCCACATATTTTTTGTTATATTTTTAACTAGACGTACGGAAAAATAGGTTATTTTGGCTGCGTAACCCCAGAAAATGGCTAAATGACAAAGATCTTATAAATATTACCCAGCATTTCTGGAGCTTTGTCTCCAATCTTCGTTTAATGATAGCACAAACGTAAGTTGTCTGTATTCGTATACTTCAATATTTGATTGATTGTTATTTTTAGAGGCCTTTCTCTCCGTCTTCTTTCTTAAATGTTTCACTTAATAACAGTTCTAAGATATGGGTTGTATGCATTATCTAAGAATGCGTCCAATATATTGGTCTATTTGATTTTCTAAGATGTTTATAAAGACTTCTTTTCTAGCATTCTTTTCAAAGCAACCTCACATCGAGCAATTCCCCATCGAGCTTATTCTTTTATTTCTTCTCTAGAACTACATCTCAAAGTGAGAACGTGCAGCTTTCAATAGTACCAGTACTTTCATATTAGCTTCCGGTTATTCAGAGTTACAACTTTGTTTTGTAAATTTACTTAATATTATATAATATTTAATGACACTTAAGTTAACATTTATTACATGCGACTTTAATATTGTACAACTGGGTCTTTGTGGGGTAAGAACCACATAATGTAGCGCGGGTTTTAAACATTTAAATGTCCTTTGAAAAGTTTTGTAAAGTCAAGAAATATTTAATGTTAGCAAGCTACTGAGCAACTTTCGGGAAGTAACGAGTAAGATATAGTACGAACACGCTGATGTATTGTGCAACTTTTCCATTAAAATCATAATATAGTACTGCAATATTAACCGAGTTACGAGAATTTAAAATACAGGTGAGACAGCAAGCAACTTAAATTATGTTTGTTAACACTCTTGTTTTTTGAATGTATGTATGTATGTATGTATACCTTATGTATACATATCAAATCAATAAAAGTAGTGAAAAAAACAAAATATGTTTTTTATTTATAATTATTTTAAATGGATGGACAAAGTTAACGCCTCCGCATTCGATTTTTTAAAACAGTACAAATCTGCCGGAAATACTTAAGCGGCCATTTAGACGGCATCGTGTTTCTGTGTAATGAACTTAGTACAAATATTCTTGTGTGCGGAAAATTATTTTTTTATTTTATTTATTTATGGCGTCATCAAAAAAACAAATTGGTTACAAACTATTAGTTATAAAATTTCGGTGCAGATTAAGTTTTAAATATGTTAACCTTAAATGTATACGATGATTTGAAAAAACAAAGGTTCATAGATGGGAGAAAGATTTAAAATGTACAACAATGAAAATTATGAGTATATTACATAAAAATACAACAGTTTTTTCAAAATCAAAAATTACGTGTAATCACGCTTATGGCTTGGCATTTATTTGAAAAAATGTCTTGTGGAATGAAACTCCATCACTGAATACTCTAAGAAAAAGTTGTTAAGGGAGAAGCGAATAAACAGTAATATGAGCATATTAATTTGAATATTAAAACTGTTTCTATTCTATTTTTATTGCATTTTTGTTATTTTATCAAATTAATTAAGATCATAAAAATATTTTTATTCCATAATTATGTTAATGAATAATGTTAACATGAGCACCTATAACACACACACAGAAAGACACACACACACACACAAAGACACACACACACACACACAAAGACAGACAAACACACACACACACACACACACACACACACCCATGGTCACACTGTAAAGCAGTGTATGGCGCTTGAATGATTGAATATTTCGTCGTAGGAGGGCGCCATCTAGTGCCCTTAAAATAATATTTAATACGTCAGAAACAATAAAAACCTGAGGGAAGAAACATCTTCTTTATTTATCACCTTTTTGTAACCCGTTTGTGACAAAGGGATATATCCTCTTCAGATCCGAGCAAGGGATCAAACAGTGAATTCGTTCTATGATAAAGTGTGACAAAACAGGTACACTAAAAATTCTCTTTAGATTCAAGGATCATTGTGATTATGGAGAATCATCTTTTTGCTTTATAATCACTCAGACACAATTGTGTCAAGGATTAAATAGTTAGATTATGATAAATATATAAACATCAATAGACTATAACTATTTGGAGAGTGAGACTAATTTTTTGACTGAAAATATGTTTTTTACTTTTAAGTACATTTAAATAAAAGTGTTTTTTTTAATTTCATATATTTTTTTTTCAAATAACATTTTATTATATTTTTTTGTTTTATTATTATTCAGCGTACAAAATCACTTCGGCAGGAAACCAGCGTCATTTTTTGGTGAGCTGATTAACTCATTTTCCTTATAAAACTTTGAATAATGAATTGTGACAGATTGATTGATTATTAATTTAATGAATCTGATTGATTAAGGTATTGTTATCGAAAATACGCCTGTGTGTAAAATTTCAGCTCGACTGGAGATTGGAAAGCGGGTGAAATGTCGATTATAAGATTCCATCCAGACAAACGGTTGAAGCTAATGTAAGCACGGTAAAAAGCCTCCTTTTATGAGTAAATATAGCCATAAATAATTCACAGAGGCCTCAAAAGCTTAAAAACTTACTGAATAAAAATGTCTCAATGGTTTTGCACTCCTTTTTTCACATTTTTCTTTATTTTAAAACACGTTTACTTCGACTTGTTAGCGAGGCGTGTTTCATCTTAAACACAAAAATCCTGAAATCTTTTTGGTGTTATCCATTTTTTCTGGTAGGTACCTACCGCTCTCGGGAGAGAATGGAACACGTTGTATAGGTGCCTACGTTTGGTTCGAATCCAAGGAAATTGGTTAATGGAGCAGAAACATGATAAGTTTTATATGTACTTGTGTAGCAGTCTTGGTATATGGACGTGAGCCGCTGACGAAGTGCATTATACAGATATATGTTGGTGTCTTAGATAAGACACAATGGAGGATAGACATGTTGGAATGTACATTCCATTGTAGTTCGTATGTCAGTCTGACACGAAGTAAGACTAAGGTAAAAGAATTTTAAATTAGCCAGTCGCGTGGTTGGTGAAAGCTAAATGAGGTGACACATTGAAAAATAGATGGGACTTTTTAAATTATTCATGCGGTACGTTGTACCATTAAATAAAAATATTTTTTAACTAAGATTTATGACACGTAGTGAATAGAACAGAATACATATCTAAAAGGAAATATAAATTTTAGCAATAATAATAATTTCGAATGTCCGTCTGTATTTCTTATCAAATGGTTGGTCTGATTCCGTTTTCAAAATTAGTTTGAGTTCAAAATTGTCACTGAATAAAATGAAAACTTTTAAATAAAATAGTCTCGATTAGTTTTTTTTAATATATAGATTTTTGAACATTTCAGTTACATGAAAATTAAAACTAAAAAGTGCATCCAGTACTGTATCGCATTTGTCAATGGTATTAATCATTAATAAAAATATATAATACTCTGTTTAACAATGCCCTTCCTTAACGCTACCAGATATATATTAAACGAGGTTCAAAAATGTATTATTCTCTATGTAACAATGTCCGCCACTAACGCAACAAGATGGCTCAAATAATAATGAGGCATAAAAATAAAAAAACTTATTTATCATTATCGCTTTTCTAGATAGCACTGTCCTCACAGCCTTAACTGGTAGCCTAAATATATAATAAAAGTACGTCATTTTTGACGGATTATAGCAACTTTAAAATAAGCACAGCGTTATTCAACAAGAATTTCTCAATTATTTTACATGTTGAATAATTTATTATTATTTTAATTTATGTGCTTTGTGTGTTATTAAACCCGAAGGCGGCAAATAAGCGACGTTGTCACCACCGCATGTGTGCGACACGTCAGAAATACACTACATATAGGACTCAGCAAAGACGCGAACCAATGTTCCGTCATTCTTAATTTGAAATTAAGAAAAACACGCACAGTCATCTATTAGACACATAAAATGATTATGAGATGTTTTAGAACGTCTGTTCACACTAAACCTGCATCTTCCACTCCGATATATAGTAGAAATGAATTTCACAGCAATCTTCCTGTATTCAAGGAATGTTTATATCTAATTTTATTTTGAATTATTTTTTAATATATAGATTAATGCATACACGCAAAATGATATAATTGAGCTATTTTACTGTCGTGAATTCATAACTATACTTTTTTTCTAAACACGAGTCTCTGACTCTTAATTGAGAATGAAGAAAAATATATTTTGTTTTATTATATCAATTTACGTAATAAGAACACGAAAATTAAAAAAATGCATTTAAAATAAAAAATGCATTTAATTTTACTCTATTTTTCTTTATAATTACCGACAAACACCGATACCAACTGCATCTTTTACCTAATTATCGGTTGCGCTATTTCTCGGTAATTTTGCATGACTTAAACATGAACATTTACATTTCCTCATCTTGGCATTGGATTATTTCCTCATCCTTTTGCGAATTGAGGCCGAATCCAAGCGGACCACAAAGTTCTTTTGCCAAGTTTCATTGACACAGATACGAATCGGTACCACGAAGACGTGGTGCAGCTTGCAGTATGTTCATCCCTTATTCAAACGGGTGCAGTCACCCTCGCTTTGATATTATTAACATCCGCTACATTATTAATGTTTTTTCCGCGACGATTTGCTTTCCGGAATTGAATTTTCAAATTGACGTGGAAATACACTCGGATGTCAAGAGGTTAGGGCGATAAGGGTCTGATTGAGGTCGTGTTACACAGATCAGCAATTTTTTGCTGTCGAAAGTCAACACCTGTTTTTAATTGGTGCAAAATCTATAAGCTTCGTAATAAATTGTTGTGATAGGGAAAATGTTTAGAAATATGGTCGTTTATGTGGAAAATCTGTGTTCGAAAAAAATAGGAATGAATGTAATTAGTATGTAGATATAATGAAGAAAGAATCGCTAATATGGTATGGTCATTCGGAACGTATGAGTGAGAAGAGATTTTTTAATAAAATATATAAGACTATGTAAAAGACATGATCAGATAAATCAAATTTTGGAGGAGGGTCCTGTAAAATGATTCATTAATTGAAGAGCGTGCGTGAGAAGATGTATGAATGTTGTTAAAGCAAAAATAGTATGCCAAGATAATAAAGCGATGCGTTTTATCACCTCTGCCTACTTTTGTGGAGAAATGGAGTGATGGTTAATTATTTAGACTGTTAGCGCGAAAATTGAATGATTATTAAAATCTGTAGATTAATTGTTAAAAAATATATTACGCTGGCCACCGTCATCCGAGTATCGTACGGAATAAATGTTTGTAATTGCATGCCTTCTGTTTTACCAACTCTTCACAATAAATAAATGTACGATATCTATCCATCATTTTTGGTGAAAAGTTGTCAAATTTTCAAAATATTGTTTACCTTCAAATCGAAAATACAATCTTTTGTACGCAGCCCTGAGATTCATCTCAATTAAATCTTTCCCATCTCGTAGATACTCCATAATGTTAAAATCAAATGTTTATGAGTTGAAATACATTAAATACATTCTAAATTTATTCGGAAATCATTTATATACATTCGAAATATATTCGAAAAGTGTTTAAATTTTCGCGGTTGATGAAATTATTGACATACAGATCGATCACCCTTGATCGGCTTAGTGCTTTATTTCATCCATTAAATACACACAATAGTTTCAATCTGATAGTATTATTGATAATATGTACTGTTTTAAGGAAAAAACATTACATAGTTTGTATGAAAACTTTACCATCTAATTTAAACAAAAAACGAATTCTGTATTAACCACGACGGTTATTTTGACGTCGACAGGTTTTAATGCCACCATTTATTTTCGTCATGATGGACGTGTACTAAGTAATTGAAATGAAATTATATATGGAAAGAAAGCGTGGAAGAAGTTTTAATGTACTCTAAATAAAGTCTTTATTAAAACGTTAGACAACGTAACTAAAATTAAATTCAGGAATAATATTAAATTTATGATTAAAGTGTTTATTCGAGAAATGGGCACACCAGGTGTTGATGAACTAGTCTAAACAAATTAAAGTTTGACAGCTGATTGGCTGGCAACATTATTTCACAAATTTTGTAAAGTAATAAAAACGAATATGCCGTGGATTGAAGAATTAATTAATAATGAGGACTATCAAAGTATTTACAAGATAACACGACCTAACATTTTTTTTACTTTAAACAACATTTTAATAAGATAAAATTATAATTATGATTCCAATTCGGTTTTAGAGATTTTAGAGATAGTTAGGGGTAATTGATTTTTCGGATCACCACCATCATGCGACGGATAAGCTCCAAAGGTTAATATCTTTACTTAACAAAATATTTTAATTATTCGAAGAATATTTTGTCTTCTGAATGAAGGTTTGAACTTTGTGGTGACATTATTATTAAAATAAAACACAAATAACTTTGTTTTCACCACTTTGTTAGATATGAAATCTTCATGTTTCGAGAAAAATGTTATCTTCTTCAAGATTGACAAATAAATAATAATAATGAAGAAGAGAACATTCATCTCGAATCATTTAGATTTAAAATCTAACAAAGTGGTGAAAACAAAGTGATATGTGTTTTATTTTTTAAATATTTTAATTTTGTAATATACATTGCATTCTCAGGAAGTTCGTATTTTTAACAAATTAGTGATGTAAACAAAATATATTTTTATACTAGCTGTTCATACCCGGCGTTGCACGGGTTAAGGATTAAGTTTAAAATAAATTTATGAGGGTAAACGGAGGTTCGATTCGAACAGTATAGATTTGCATCGAAAATATATCAGGGGGAGGGGAAAGGGTAAAAAAATAGAGGGGATATGTCAACAATGATAACGCCAAGTCCTAAAAAATAATTTTGCAAATTTTGAGTACGATTGGTCGAACGGTACAGATTTGCATCTAAAATATATCAGAGGGCTGGTAAAAGGAAAAAGGGGAGGGAAAAAATATTTTGTTACCCGCCGGGTCCTAACGAATAAGTTTACAAATTTTGTGTCCGATCGGTCAAACGGTACAGATCTGCATCAAAAATATATCAGGGTAGAGGAAGGGTAAAAAGAATAGGGGGAAATATCGCACATAATACCCGCCGAGACCTTAAGAATAAGTTTACAAATTTTGAGTCCGATCGGTCAAACGGCACAGATTCGCATCGAAAATAGGTCAGGAGGAGGGAAAGGGGTAAGAGAATAGGAGCAAATGTTGTCTGTGTTACCCGCTGGGTCTCAAAGCATAAGTATGCAAATTTTGAGTCCGATCGGTCAAACGGTTCAGATTCGCATCGAAAATAGGTCAGGGGGAGGGGAAGAGATAAAAAAATAGGGGAAAATGTTGCCTATGTTACCCGCCGGGTCCCAAAGCATAAGTATGCAAAATTTGAATCGAATCGGACAAACGGTATGGATTTGTATAGAGAACAGACAGACAGACAGACAGACAGACAGACAGAAAGACAGACAGACATTGAGTTTTATAGGTATAGACTAAATAACACATTATTTTTGTAAAATATTAATTTCAGAACAGAGGTGTGTAAATTTTTATAATCAAATTTATTATATTAATTTTTTTTCGTTGATTTGATTTTTCTGTACGTCTTTCTAATTGATTAATACATTTATTTTTAAACTATATTCTTATTAATTATGTTTATAATGTCTTCATAAAATCTTTTTGCATCTTTTTAAAAAGAAAAATAAACATTTAAAAATATATATACATTTTAAGGTTATCGGCTACCATTTGACACGATGTATTTTTGTAGAAGCCGACACTTAATACTGCGTCAATGCTTGGAGTTAATCCCGGGAGAATTTTGCCTCGTGATTTAAAATGGTGTGGGGGTGAATTTAAGCGAGATGGTGGATGTAGATATATGGGAGGATTCGGAGGACGCGTGCTCTAGGGCCAGAGTGACAACTTCATTTATTTACCAAAATGTAATCATTAGAAAAGCCTGTGATCAGCAAACATAAGTACGATGCCGTCTTTCATTATTTCATTTTAACATACTGTCACAAGACGGTAGAATCAGAAAGAATTAAAAGTGATCGATGATTTATAGCACCCTACACCTGTGATGAATCACCTGTTTCTATAGATTTTTTTTTTTTATTATTTTTATTTTGAACTCTAAGATGATTTAAATGCTACGCGGGAAAAATTGAGCTAAGCCCACCTATTGGGGCTAGTATTGGGAGGGAGTTAGTAGCGATTGATCGGATATAGGTTACGGGCAGGTACTATTCAATTCTTATAAATCATATTAATCTTGTGGTAAAGCCGCGTTTGGTACAAATGGTTGATGATCGGTGCGGTCCGAGCGGTCCACGTGTGCTTCCCATAAAAAAAATACTGAACACGGCTTTCGTAGATTTGGGTCGCGATAATTGCAGTTTAAGCCGTTAAAAAACCGATTAACGTCTACTCTAAGGTGACGATGATATTGACAGTTCCACGAGGTTTCTGAATTATGGACTTTTTTGCTGTGGTTTTGAAACCGCTTAAATGTCATTAATCGTGATCTCGAGTGGATTCCCGGGCAACAGAGAGGCAGAATATTGAGCAAAACTAAGAAAGGCAGGTCCTAATCGGGGGATCGCGAGAGGAAACGCCCCATAAAATTTTTTTTAGGAATTGGCCGTGGAGCACGGATTAAACGTATACGTTGTACCAGAGGGGACCTTAACTGAGCGGATAATGATTTATTTTCGTTTCGCGGGAATCGGATAACGTAGGCAGATAGAAAAGTTAACTATAATTCTATTATATTTATCTGTAGACTAACGCTCTTCAGGCTTTACAACAGATAGGTAATTGTGCAATGACGGTATATACGGTTAGGAAAGAGATAACGATAACGTGTAAGCATATTAATGGCACGACAAGAAAATAATATACTCGAATATAGATACAATATATTAACTATGTAATCACTACAAACCTGCCCTACGTTAGCGTAGTTTCAACAGGACGGGTAACGTGTATACGATTGGCTATTCTAGCTCAGATTTCGCCGGGTTTGGTAGTAATAACCACAAAACATAATTGGAACAAGTGTATCTAGATAAGAATATTTTAAATAAAATAATATGAATTTGCGGCCCATATACACATGAAATAAAAGGATAAAGCGTATGGGGATCTTATAGATGGATGGATAAATGAAACAAATATATATAGGAGTAAATGCAAGTAAAAAGCAAGCATATAAGTACCAAAAACATAGGAGAACATAGTGTGATAGAAATTCGAAGACGGGAGGAACAATAATGTGAAGTGGAACGGATATAGCAAGAGCATGTAATAATGATAAACGTACAAATACAGACAACTACTTGAGACCGATTCGACAGATACTAGCAATCTTTCAACACACCTCTAAGAACATGGTGAGCGGTGTATAGTTATCAGCGGAGGCGTCCAGTGCCTTGGCAATAAATGAGCGCTGAATTAATCCGACGCCTTGCCTGCGGCACTGGAGGTTTATTTACTTATTTGTTTTATTTGTTTTCATTTATTGGGTTTCTTACAGCCATATAATTAATCAATCTTTGAAGAAAAGACAATAATTGATGCACAGAGTTTTGGGCCAATTACGCGAAAACACATACATACAATCGATAAAAGAATAATAAAAACATGTCCAATAGTGGGTGTGTGAGTGTGTATCTGTGTGTTTATTTATTTGTTTATTTATTTTGTTTTGGGAAAAAATTAAAAGCAAAACGATCTTAAAAATCTTCCACTGAATTTAAAAATTTAATTTAACTTACATTAATAGTTTATTGTGTTATTGTGTTATAGCGAATAGTACTCTTCCAGTATTATATTGTTCGAGAATATTCACTGTCTATGTAACATAGTTATTTTGTGGATCAATCTTACTGCCAATAAAAATAATAATAAATGGTTACAAATTATGTTTAAATTCCGCAACGGAGGGAACTAATACGTCCCTGTGCGCGGAGAGCCGCGGGCATAAGACAGGATTCATTGGATGATCCACGAGAAAAGGTCGCCCAAAATTAATTTAAAATTAGGTATAGTACCTTTGAACGATTGTTTTATCTAGGTATGCAGTGTGTACATGTTGAGTGTAGGGAAATTGATACAATGATATAGCAGCCAAGGATCGTTAAATTTCCGATAAAGACGAGTAAAAAAAAGGGGAACGGGACATGATAATGGTAGATAATGAAGAAACATCAACTATGATTAGGGGAGTACCCGATAGATTGTGGTTACGGTTGATCAAACGACAATATGGACTGAACTTAGAAATTAAATATTAAAAATTAATTATCGCGCTTGCGAAGCGAATTTAAATCGTCCGAAGCCACCTAGTCCGCCCCAAAACATAGGTAGAGACAGCAACAGAAAAGGTGGAGTTAACTGACAGATCCAAGAGGGAATGTGTTTTTTTTTGCCAAACTGAATCTAAGGGACAAAGATTTGGGTATCAAGGAAAGTAGGATATTGAAAATCCTGGAAACACACGACTTAGGACCTTTGGCTGCTGGGAGGGGTATTAGAGGTAACGCGGAGACAGAATTGAGGGAGTCGGTGTGGACGTCTACGGGGGTGCGAAATCCGCGTCGGTTGTTTTTTGAGTGAAAGTTACCGTCGACTTAGAGTGTCCCAGTGTTTGAAAATTATAGTTTAACTTCAAGTGAAAGTAGTGTACGGGTAATTATACTCTTCGACATTGTTGATTGCTCACGTTAAAAGAAAAGGGTGGTACGGGTTTGATTTTATTTTATAAAGGGTAATTAATTTGGCATATTAGAACTTCGGAAGTTACTGCGCTTTATTAAGTTGATTAGTCCGGCATATATAGAACTGATATTTGCAGATCTCCGGAAACTAGCTGTGCGTTATAAAGATACCTATTTTATGCTAAACACGCGGGAAATTGTTAATAAGTCTTATAAAAATACCTATCTTATGCTTAATACGCGAGGTCCTGTTAAAAGGGTTTTAACTCAGAGTACGGGTTTGATTTTATTTTATAAAGGTAATTAATTTGGCATATCAGAACTTCGGAAATCACTACGTCCTATAAAGTTAATTATTTTTATCGTCTTACTAGGTTCACAGAATAATACTCGCAGAATTTCAGGAACCGCTAGGGTTCAAATTTAGTTAATTTTTCGTTTTACTAAGTATACAGGAATAGTATTGGCGGATCTCCGGAAACTAGCTGCGCGTTATAAAGATACCTATTTTATGCTAAACACGCGGGAAATTGTTAAAAGAAAAAGAGTTGTTACTAACGGTTCGATTTTAAATAAGTCTTATAAAAATACCTATCTTTTGCTAAATACGCGAGGTCTCATTTTAATTTTTACATTTGTAAGGCATATAATATTTCGTTATATGAAATGTTTCGATTAGACCGGGTTTATTTTAGTTATTGAAAGAATATTTAGTTTATTTTAATAATTTTTTGTTTATGTTTAATAGTAAGAGTCCGCTAAAATTATAGCGAATAAATTCTGGGATTAAAAATACGTCTAGTGAAAAATATATAGCTGATCTCGCGGGGTATCAGGTTCAGCCCATAATAATCTAGATTTTCATTTCGTTTAAAATTATATAGTGTAATTCCGTGAGAATCGGGGTTTATTTACAATTTCACAGATGTATAAATTCCATTATTCTAGAAAATTATATAAAATAATCTCGTGAGAATCGGGACTTATTTACAATTTTACAGATGTATAAAATTTCATAATTCTAAAAAATTATATAAAATAATCTCGTGGGGGTCGGGGTTTATTTACGGTTTTACAGAAGTACAAGTTTCACTATTTTATAAAGTATATAAAATTGCTTCCGTTCGGCCCGGGTTATCTTATATTATATAGGAAAACATAGGTCCCGCGCTATTAAAACATATAAAAACGTTTCATGTGGCCGGGATTATTACGCGCGTTGGGGAAAGTCTATAAGGTAAAAATATGTTTAATTTGGTTCGGGTTATTTTATATTTTGTGAAAGATATTTGCCTCGCGGACTTAGGGCCTCGTTATATTGAAAATATATAAAAACCGCCTGGGGCCGGGTCTTCTTATTTATAAACTATATAAGATTTCGTTGCATTTAGTTATATAAAATGCTTTCGCTCGAGAATTCGCGTTTCATTTAATAAATATGAAATATATAGATTTCGGTTAGAGCTATTTTAAAATGTTTCGTTTAGAAATTCGCGTCTTGTATTATAAATGTGAAACTTATAATATTCGTTTTGAGCTAAAACGTATGAACATAGAAACACTACAGTTTTGACCGCTATTTTGTTTACTATGCCTAGGACATTCTTGCGGTGTATTAGACTTGATGGTAAAATTTAAACTCTTACTCTGTTTAAAATATACGTAGTGTCTCCGCCTAGATTGGCTTCACGATATACTTTATGAAATTTGTAAGTTCCGCTGTCCTAAAATTATATAAAATTACCTTCGTTTAGATCGGGTTATATCATATTCCTCGTGGAACGCGTAAACCTCGTTGTCCTGAAACTAAATAAGGATGTTTCATCTAGACCGGGTTCATTTTACATTTTAGGAAGAATATAAATCCCGCGTCTTTCACTACATAAAATGGATTCGGTAAGATTGGGGTTGTTTATACTTGTAGGAATTACAGAATCCCGTTATTTTTAAACTATATTAAAATGATAAACTATATTAAAATGATTTAAACTATATTAAAATTTGCCGGAGAGTAGATATCAAATATTCGAGATGATAATAAATTTATATTAAGAATAATATTAAGAATAAAAACTAAATCGGCGGACCCTAAAAGTAATATGTATTGACCTTATAAAGATGTAGACTAGTGGGGTTTTATTATAGAAGCAATCAATTGTTTAACAACAACAAGTGGACAAGTGGTTGCTTCATGGGTTTGTTAAAACTTATAAATGGATGGAATCCTAGATTCAAAGCTTAATCCCGGTATTTCGGATAAATATAAGAATATGTAACATCGGAAAATAACGGGTAACGGGTTTTATGAAAAATATCGGTGCGTATAATCATTAGAGTATGATCATTAGAATTAGAGTCTAGTCTCGATGACCCGGGTAAGTACGGATGCGTAAGGCGGAAATAAGGACTATGTTACAGCATTATTAAGATATATGAATACTTACAATTGTCGAGCTAGAGTCTAATTCCGGTATCTCGAGGAATATAAATTTAAAGAAAAGAAAATAATGTCTAGTTTCGGTTTGATTAAAGTATATACACCGTATAGTTGCAGAGGCTGGATACTAAGCCCCAGCTACGGAAACTTATAAGCGCGTAATGGCAGGATCAAAGGTTAGGTCGCGAACTATAGTTAATTAGGGGCCTGTGAATCGTATGCGCGTGCAAGGCAAGTGTTCGCAATCCTTAGGTATAAAGTGAGGTACATGAAGTGAAACTACGATGCACTGGACTGGATATAATCGGCGGCAGATGGGTAAGTCATGTCATCCTCTTTCCGTTTGAGATTATAACGATATATAAAGGTGGCGCACGATTAAGAAGAATGGTCTCGGGTTCGACACCCCAGACAGAGACGGAAGAAGCGCCGACAGTGAAAGCTAACCCCTGTACCGTAAACTTTACATGTGTTTATCCACAGGTGCTTGCATGTCAAATCCGTACTGACCATAATAGGGGCGAATTAATTTGCCAAATTAACCCTTCTCTGCATGTGTGTGAACTTCCAGGGATCGGGCGGCTCGTGTGCTCGACGCCGAACTTATTTATTTACTTCTATTTATTTATTTAATTGATTGAGTGATTGAATAATTAATTAATTAATTAGGTATTTATTTGTCTATTCATATATATTTATTTATCTATATATTTATTTATTTGTTTATTTATTTAATTTTCATTCAGTCATTCATTCATTTATTTATTCATCTATTTATAAATTATTTATTTATCTATTTATTTATTTAATTGATTGATTGATTGATTAGTTAATTAATTATATATTTATTTATTCATTTATTTGTTTGATTGACTGATTTATTGATTAATTAATAATATTTATATATTTATTTATTCATTTATAATATTTATTTATTCATTTGTTTAATTACTTATTAATTTATTAATTGATTAATTTATTAATTAACTAATTTATTTATTTATCAATTTATTTATTTATATATTTATTTATTTACGTACTCATACGTCTGTGCATCGTCGGGGGGGGGGGGGATAGTCAGATCAGCATCGCCACCGTCATCATCACCGAATGCCGTGTCCCAACTATATAGTACGCGCCAAATTACATCACCGTCACTGAACGCCGCGTTCCGATTACACACTGCTCGCTATGTTACGTCGTCGCCACCAATCGCCGCGTTCCAGTTATATATCGTCAGGAGACGTTCCCATAGCATCATCATCATCATTAGCAGTGTCCCAGTTATATATATACAGTCAGGAGGCGTTCCGATAGTATCATCATCATCATTAGCGGTGTTCCAGATATATATCGTCGGGAGTCGTTGCGATAGTATCATCATCATCATCACTAGCGGTGGTTCAGCTTTATATCGTCAGGAGGCGTTTCGATAGTATCATCAACATCATCATCATTAGCAGTGTCCCAGCTATATACCGTCAGGAGGCGTTTCGATAGCATCATCATCATCACCATCATTAGCAGTGTCCCAGTTATATATCGTCAGGAAACGTTTCGATAGTATCATCAACATCATCAACGTTAGCAGTGTCCCAATTATATATCGTCAGGAGGCGTTTCGGTAGTATCATCATCATCACTAGCGGTGGTTCAGCTATATATAGTCAGGAGGCGTTCCGATAGTATCATCATCATCATTAGCGGTGTCTCAGATATATATCGTCAGGAAACGTTACGATAGTATCATCATCATCATCATCATCACTAGCGGTGGTTCAGCTAAATATCATCAGGTGACGTTTCGATAGTGACAACATCATCTTCATCAGTGATGGCAGGGTTCCAGTTACACATCAGTCGGAGATAATTAGGCAGATCCCATCATCATCGATGGCAGGATTCTAGCTGTACACCATTTGGAGAAAATACACCGACATCCCTGGCCAGGGGCTAGGCATATCCCTACTGTCCAGATCCACCTTTCCATCTACTAATACGAGGGGTCATGGCCTCGTGAAACCACATGGCAACCAACCATTACAAGTATTTATTTATGTATTGTATATGTAAGTATATGTATGTATATTATATTTTATTAGTATGTATCTATTCGTACGTAGTGTATGAGGGGGCTCTTCACGGGTGGCACAACACCCGTGCGGATGTCTTCCCTCGTCTGGAATGGATTGAACGTATTGATGCATACCAGATTATAATAAGTACTACCTGGGAGGGTGATTGCAGTCACTGTAGTGTCGCGAATGGCCAATGGGCTGCAGTTGCTCACAGGCGAGGGTTGGGGAGCCTAGGAAACTCCCCCTCCCCACTCGCATATTTTTGACTTGACAGGTGGCCCGGGACCATCTTTACAGTAGCTTCAGTATATATACCGTAGTTTAACTTAGTTTAACCTGGAGGAGTTGGAATTCGGGGGGCAAACTGGCTCTGAGCCCGGACGCCAGACACTGACGCGAGGGATGGTGCGGTACTTTGCACAGAAGAGGCCCAACATGAAAAGGCGCATCCAGGCTCAGGTCAACGTATCCGGAACTCGTGTCGGGAGAAGGAAGATGGGATCAGTCACCGATGAGCCTTTGGGTACGGAGGGGCCGAATTTAAAGCAAACACATTTTTCGCGTACACATACATTTATACATACCTCCCACACCCCCTTTATCCATTAGAACCCACGTACCACTAGAATGAGACATAGGGCCAGATACAGGTGACGGAACTTAGGCCGGCTAGTAAATAAACGTAACATTGTAATTGATGTAAAAATAATGCAGAGTAAATATAAAAGATCGTAAGGAATAAGCACAGCGAGATAACGGCGGAAGATAAAATTATTAATCAGCGAGGGCGTCGAAGACGGAATCATCCATAGGAGCGGCTACGAAGGACTCGAGGGCTTTCAGGGGATCTATGTACTCTATATGTGCATGCGCATGTGATAACGGCACGTTACTAACCTTTCCAGTGGATGGCGGTCGATCCCATACAGGTAGGACAATGGGGGGATCGAGCGGAGAGGGCGTGGGAGCAGAGGATCGCGCACTCTGGAAGCGCAGCTACACCAGATGCAGTGGTTTCAGTCCGTAGGAATGATAGGTAAATAATATAGGGCCACGGAACATAGTATGTTTAGCAATTGCACCGTAGGGCTTAATTGACGTGCTAGGTAGTTTTGTTTGCGTTTTCCATGAACATTCACGAACTTCATACCCCAGTATTTAATTTAAGTAAAGCTTGCGTTAGGGTTACCACTAAACCAATTCATCCCCTATAGTTCGAAACAAAAAATTACACAACGTGAACTGGGGAGGTCTTGAATAAAGCGAGGGTGTTTGGAAATACTACGTTAAAAACCGTAGAGCCTTCACCCGACGTAGATAGATAGCTTGTTTGCCTCTAACAAGGCGTAACTCAGTTAGGAGTAGGATCGAGCTGAAAGGCGAAGAAGAGGAGCCATCACAAGCTCCATCTCTCGAAACTATAGTAGTAATTTATAGCTCATATTGTTGTGTGTATTACAAAGTTAAAATAAAACATATTTTAAATTAAAATGTTGCACCACGAAGTATCTGCCAAATCTTTCAATAATATTAAGAACACATATTTTAACTTTACTGCGGACTTTAGGACGGACTTGATTAATGCTTTCGTGGGCTTTACGCCTTTAGCCTTAAGCATTAATCAGTCCGTCCTCTACCTCCGCGGATAAAGGTCGTCCTCCTGATGACGTTGAATAAGTTTTCAACGAAACGTAGAGAATCGTCTCTCGGAATAACATACGGTTCGTATAAAATATCCGCAACCAGTTATAGTTAAATATGTCTAACGACCGTAATAACAACCTTAACTCTTTAATGACTTAAAATAATTTTGAAAGGAAATATTTGTATGTGTATGTGTTAAACTTAAACAAAATATGTTGAAATCTGAAATAGCCACATTATAGGTGTGTTTCACACACACGTCTCACTTATTTGTGTTTAGAATCTCAGGCAAGTCAATGCGATTGAAGTAATTTGTGAAGATATTTCATATCAATTATCATCCTTGAGGATAATTAACTTACTTACGAGGTACTTGCATGCCTCGGTATAGTTGCCAAAGTGAAATTCAATGTTTCAGTGAAAATTTACTGATTGATATAAAACGATTCAAGGTCATTTTTAATGCTACAACAGCCCAATAGGTCCAATTATTGTAGTTAACACACAAAAACTTCTGTGATCTCACTCGAAATCGAATTTAGAACCCCTGATATGCAACCGCCGATGATGATATTTCTAACCTAAATTTTAAAAAGTATGCCATCAGTTATACACTATTAACTAGGTTAGCCTGTCGGTATTCGTTTATTGAAATCGCGTAATTGAGTGTCCGCTCCTAAATATTTCAACGAATGCTGTCATTTTTTTCATTTTTCGAGGGCTTAATATCCGTGCATCCCGAAACACGAGTGGGCTTATTCGGAGCGCAGATTTGAGAGCGGCACAATAACACCCGTGTCCCCGTGAAGGAGTTTCGGCACGCGCGTCATAAACATTTGACGACACGACCGCCCGCTCGAGGGGTGTCCGACACGCCCGGCCCGCCGCGGTAATCCGCGTTTGAGCGGCGTCAAGTGGCGGGGCTGCGGCGCGAGAGCCTCCGCTGTCCGGCCGGGGTGGATCGGGGTGGAGCGATGATCGAGGGCCTGCGCTTGAAATTTAAAATCACAATCGTCAAATTTCTCGTTTTACATACTCGAGTACACATCAATTGAATCGCTTATTGGAAAATGAACGTGGGTCCAACATTTGCAACATTTTCACGCTTACAAGATGTCACGTCATTAGATTTAATTTGAAATTATTTTACAAGAGTTGACACTTTTACACACAACGGAAATAAAATGGAACGAACAATAGGTACGTATTACAAAACAAAAACTACATGAAATGAGCACCTAACCTTATTAATAACCCAACGAAACCAGATGAAAGAACTCGTGTTATGCTGTGAAACAAGTAACAATTGACAACTTGAGAACTCAAAAAATCCATTCATTCAATGTTAAGGGAATCCCCTATAATATAGTGCGTAGATGTGTTCGGATACATGGTGCACAGTCAAACCGTATTTGCGTTGTGTTCAGTTATAGTTTGTTTTTAATAATCGTGATGATATTCGGCTCATACGAATATTCGTATTCGTATTCGTTGCATCACTGGTAACAATCTTGTTATTTTCAGAAAACGGCCACACATCTTGTTGTATCATTGCAACAAGGCTTTATTTTAACACGTTAAAAAAACTTACCCATAAAAACCAAGTATTCATTTTACTCTCTTTCTTTGTAAATTAAGTTTACCATCATGTGATAATTGATTGACTGAAAATGAAACATGTCTAGAAAAATATCTTTATCAAAAATCTCTAAAAATATCTCTTTATTATTTTATTTCTTCCCAAAAAACCGAAGTGTGCTCATCTATGAACCAATTGTCATAAATTTTCGAAATTCGTAGCGAAGTACCTATTATACCTACCGACGGAGCAATTCAAATTCTAAATATTCCATGACGTTAGCCAGCGCCGTTGGTAGTAATCAAACTTTTGTAATAATTCCAGTTTGAAAAAACAATTAAAATTTCTAAAAATCCAAATTATACTATAATTATTATTATTTTTTAGCGAAAATTTGACAGATCTTTTTGATCGTCGCCACGAGTCTGCTTGCAAAGTTTCAACTCCATTGGATCACGGGAAAAGGGTTAAAAATCGATCCAAAGTTTTTCGTCAAGAAAACAAGCAAGCAGACGCCACGAGTTAAAAGAAAGGAAGTAAAAAATGTAGAAGTTTCGCATACCAACGCAATTATTCACGTTTTGGGAGATGGGTTGTACGGAATTATAAATCAGTGTCACCAGTGTGATGAATATGATTGAATTATAATGTGCGTGTGTAGTCGCGAACATACAGTGTGAATGTGCACCTCTGCCGAAATGCACAATCAGTCTGATGCATGTCGAGTAAATAAGGAAAAAACTGCATTTCAAAATAAAGACTACAACACACACACGTTCACCAGTTTGAAGACTGCAAAGTGTACACTACAATTGTAGTAAAAACTACACGAAGTGAAGTAATTGTAGTACTAATGAAGTGAAGTAATGAAGTAATTGTAGTATTAGTGAAATGAAGTAATTGTACAACAAAATTGTAGTACTAGTGAACTAATTATATTTTTTTCCAAATAAAAAGTTTGATGACTAAAAAAATAAAAGATATTTCGGTACAAAGATTTCTTCATTTATCTACATCAACTTCCCAAAAATTTCACATAAAAAATGGACTATTTGAGGTATGTACTTTCAATAACTTTAAAGTGTATGTAGTTTATAGTGTGCACTATACTTCAAAACGTGTGAAGTGTGCACTTCAATGTAATGTAGTACTACATTGTAGTAGTGAGTACAGAGCGAACCCATCACTAATGTCGAGTGCAACGCTGAAAGCGCGTGAATGTGCGTGAATGTGTATGCAAGGCGGAACGGGATGCGATACAGGATGTACTCACATGTACTGCGATACAGAAAAATGTAATCACAATTAACTCGATGTTTTATTGATGTCACAAACTTTACATGCTAGGAGAATGCGGTTACAAAGTACGGAGCGCGAGTTGAAGCGTGGCGTCACGGGCGCCGGGCGGAGAGAGAATGGTTCGCTTACTTTGCGGGCGCCTCGGCTTCTCGTTGGGCGGTAATCCCTCGAGCACGGTTGGTCCGTTTGGGACGCTCGAGGGGCTAGAAGTCCAGGCAGGTCTAGCTTGCCACAACGTCAATGGTGAACAGTTTATTGAAATTAAATAAAAAAATGTTTTTAATCATTTTATTCATTTGCAACTTATATTGATTTGATACAGGGTAGCGGCATAAGAAGTAGGATACATGTGGGCTATAAAAACAAAAGCAGCGATATCCAATGTATTGAATGCAGTCACCGAGGATTATTCATTTTAAATGTATCGAATTCTAGATTTTATATCAAATAATGTTTCCTTCCAAAACCAAGTTTCTTGTAAATTTATATTCTATGTTTCCTATAAAATCTCAAATGCAGTTCATTGTACATTACTAATCCTGGATGACTGCATTATGCGACATTGACGAGTTCACGTTTCAAAATCGTGTATTAAGTTCAGTTTTTAATAACGCCGGATGATGAGAGAGTATGCTTCTTTCGAAGCTATAGTGGTAATAAATATAACTCAAGATGTATCTATTGAAAAGTATAATTCAGTGCAAAAAATTTTAACTATTTTAAAAACTCAAAAGTGTTAAATATCAATCAAGAGATCGTCTGACAATGCGAGTGGAATTCAGTGGTAACAAGCTCTTTTTCTGAAATATTTTGTTTCATTTTTGTTGTAAAGAAAGACATCGAATTAAAATTTAATCACAAATTTTAATATCTTTTAAAAACATGTATTTTTCCAAAACGACGCTAACTAAATTAGGTACTTAATCAATTTATAAATTAACTAACAACGATTCTTAAAAACTAAAGAATATTGTTCGACATTGTGGGTTTAATATTAGGGACTGTATAGATATGTGATATGATTTTTAACGATTTTTTTTTTAATTTAACGTTTTTAATTTAATTTAATTTTTATTAATCTTAAATTGATAAAAAATATTATTGAATCGGTAAGTTTGTTTAATTATAATTATTTATATATTTAATTATACAAGTTGTTGGCCCCGTTGTTCAAAAATTGATGAGTGCGGTGCTACATGAAATTTAATAAGGTAAAAGTAATATGTTGGGATAGAAATGTGTAATTTTTAATACTGTCTAGTTATAGCGTGATGGTAAGAGTTATATTGTAGAAAAAGTAATTGTCTTCGTTGTTGATTTAAATATATTAAATTTAATAAATTTAGACCAATGTTTTACTATATCAAGACTACATATTTGTCAATCAATTGGTAATTTTTTCTCATTTTACAGAGCATCCATATTTAAAAAAAATGTTAGTAAGAACAATTAAATTAAATACAAAAATGTTTTTTATTTCTTGAAAGTCAATATCGTGAATATGTCCCCGTTTTGTAATAAGCGATTGAAATAAAAAAAATATTTATTTGCCTTGTGTAATTGGGTGACCAGGATTTCATAATTTGACAGTTAGGATCGGGGTTTGAATATCACTTACATACGAGGATATCAAAATCAATCCTATTTTCACGATGAAGAGGTTTCAAGGGGACATTTTGTAGTCTATATTAATGTTTTCATTTTTATTATAAATATTTTTTTATTAAATCGAATGTATTTTAGCTATAATAAACTTTAGGCTACAAGTTACTGTCGTAAATAAAATAAATTTAAATAAATTTATTGCTATACGTATCTATTAACATTATTAACTATACAAAAAAATACTATTTAGAACCTCACTTATTTTCTTTTGCACAAAAAAATTTATTACATAATTATACAGGTATTTATCGGATTTCGAAGGTTTTCTATGCCTTGCTTCTAAATATATTTTTATTTTCTTTCTTCTAAGGATGGCCAAAGAATCAAAGTTTTTTTCGGGGTCGTAAAGATTAACGCAGAATTTGACGTAAAACGAAATGGTATTGGATTGTATTGTATACAGACATTTATATATTGTTAAACAAACACTATGTAATGAAAGAAAATAATATAATGGCGACCAATAAAGACATATAACTGGCTCAGTATGAAAGCTGTCAAATTATTTTTTTAAATAATAAGGAATAAGTTTTTAAATATATATTGATTGAATACATTTTTAATAAACGTTATTTCATCAACTTTGACATTAAAATAATGAAATAAAATGGGAAAAAATTATTTTTATTTTCGTTGCTTTTTTAAAAAAAAATTACCCTACATATCGCCTAAATCGATGTTTGGTGAAATGAATAAGGCTTCGCGAATATACATAAATTGAATAAAATTATTTTATCTATTAAAAATTTCCTAATTAGTTTTAATCCTGTTTTTAGGTACCTACTTTACATAAAAGGGTTTAAATGCTACTACGTAGAGCTTGTTTAGACTTCACCCAAATAATTGGGACATTACCTTAAGCACAATTTAAAGGGTATATGCCCTTGTAAAAGCTTCAACGACATTCATGGTTTTCTTCTCAGACAACGCTCAAACACATTTATATGCTGCAGCACCCATAAAATATTTTTTAAATTATCTACTTGCAGTTAACTACATTGTTTTATTGTGAAATAAAACTTAATTAAAAATGTATTTTTTTTTGTTAACTTGCTTAAGATTCATATTTCGGTTTCTCAAACGGCGGTAAAATATATTTTTAGTGAATTAAATTATTTCATATGTCGTCACGGATTTGTGGCAGGGAGACTGATGAAATGAAACACTGAAAAGCAATTAAACTTTTATTCAAATCACAAAGTCACTAGAAGCAAACATTACCTGAAACACTTTTCCATAATTTTCACTAATCACCACATGAGAATATTCCACTTAACTGTGGAACACTTTATGTATGCGTTAATTTATATATTTATATTACATTAAATATTTATTTATATATAGTTTCTATCACATATAGATTTGCATTGGAAATATATCAGGGGAAGAGGAAAGGGAAAAAGGAGAGGGAGGAAATTTCGAAATATGTTACATATGTTGATTTGCATAGAAAATATGTCAGGGGGTGAGGAAGAAATAAAAGGATAGGGTGGAAATGTCGCCTACGTTACCCGCCAGGTTCTAAAGCATAAGTATGCAAAATTTGAATCGGACAAACGGTGTACATTTGTATAGAGAACAGAGAGGCAGACAGACAGACATCGAGTTTTATAGGTATAGATATTAGGTTCACCGTTTTAATTATTAACATTCTTTATTTATAACTAGCTGTACATACCCGGCGTTGCATGGGTTAAGGATTAAGTTTAAAATAAATTTGTAAGGGTAAACAAAGTTTCGATTCAAACGGTATAGATTTGCATCGAAAATATATTGGGGGAAGGGGAAAGGGTAAAAAAATAGGGGGAAAATGTCACCATTATTAACCACCAGGTCCTAAAGAATGAGTTTCCAAAATTTTAGTCCGATCGGTCGAACGGTTCAGATTTGCATTGAAAATATATATGGGGAATGGAAAGGGTAAAATAATTGGGGGAAAATGTCGCATATATTACCCACCGGGTCCTAAAGAATAAGTTTCCAAATTTTGTGTCCGACCGTCAAACGGTACAGATTGCATCAAAAATATATCAGGTTAGGAAAAGGGTTAAAAGAATAAAGGGAAATGTTGCACATGTTACCTGCCGAGACCTTAAGAAAATGTTTCCAAATTTTGAGTCCGATCGGTCAAAATGTACAGATTTGCATCGAAAATATATCAAGTGAGGGGTAGGGTTAAAAGAATATGAGGGAAATGTCGCATACGTTACCCGCCGAGTCCTTAAGAATAAGTTTCCAAATTTTGAGTCCGATCGGTCAAATGGTACAGATTTGCATCGAAAGTATATCAGTGGAGGGTAAGGGTTGAAATAATACGTGGGAAATGTCAAATATATTACCCGCCGAGTCCTTAAGAATAAGTTTCCAAATTTTGAGTCCGATCGGTCAAACGGTACAGATTTGCATCGAAAATATATCAGGAGGAGGAGAAGGGGTATGAGAATAGGGGGAAAATGTTGCCTTTGTTGCCCGCCGAGTTCTAAAGAATAAGTTTCCAAATTTTGAGTTCGATCGGTTAAACGGTACCAGATTTGTATCGAAAATATGTCAGGAGGAGGGGAAGGGGTATGAGCATAGGGGGGAAATATTGCTTATGTTACCCGCCGAGTCCTAAAACATAAGTATGCAAAATTTGAATCGAATCGGACAAACGGTGTGGATTTGTATAGAGAACAACAGACAGACAGACATTGAGTTTTATAGGTACAGATTTACTCTAAAAACATCGCGACAAAAAGTACAATTGATTACAAAAATACAGATTCACAAAATCTATGGCTTTTTTCACGAATTTTACGATTTTTGGCAAATTTCGCAATCGCATCGCAATTTTTTTTTTACTCAACTTTCGAATTAACGGGGTTCCGCATTATTCTAAACGTTTTTTTTTGGATCCATTGAATTTTTAATTAACGAGGTTCTACTGTATTTATCCTGGTGCTTCCTTATTTCCATTTTTTTTACTCGTTACTTGAATATTTCGCACGCAGGTTGGTACTCTGAAACATTATTCGCGCTGTTTCCACCTTCGCTTGTTTATTCATGTGTTTCAATCTGTGATTTTCACTAGCTATCAAACTCAACAGTGCCTTGTTGTTGTGAAATCTAAATTCACCTTTCAACCTTATTGTGACATTTCTCTCCGTTCATCTGACAGTACTTCACTATCCATTCTCATTCATAATACTGATATGTTCAACTCTTCATTTAAAGTCCATTCGACCAGGCAATGTAATCAACTATACACAGATATCACATCATCATAAATCAAAAATATCATCAAATTCAGACTTTTTTAATTTAATTTTCCCAAAACCTCTTTAACCTTTCTTTTTCTCCTTCATCTCCTACTCGTCTCGTTATCATGGAGCTTCAATTATTCCTTATTTTAAATTATAATGTTTGGTTGATTTGAGGAAATTTCCAAGAGGCAATTAACTCGCAATTGTAATAGTATGAATGCGAAACTTTAATAAATAAACTTGCAATTGTAGTAGTATGTAGGTAAGCGAAACTTTAATAAATAAACTTACAATTATTGTAGTATGTACGCAAAACTTTAATAAATAAACTTGCAATTGTAGTAGTATGTAGGTAAGCGAAACTTTAATAAATAAACTTACAATTGTAGTAGTATGTATGCAAAACTTTAATAAATAAACTTACAATTGTAGTAGTATGTATGCAAAACTTTAATAAATAAACTCGCAATTGTAGTAGTATGCTTGCAAAATTTTAATAAATAAGTAAATGATTTTCCATGTTCCAGATTTTGCAGGGTTCTGTGATGTTTTGATCTACAATGATCCAATCCATCCACTCAATCGATCAATCAATACAAAAGTTAAAAGCTTTTATTATATTTACAATCCCTCGAAAATTAAGATTTTTTTTTGAATATGGTTTAAGTAACAGTTTTGTCCTAAAATATTACATGGAACCACTTATGCGTATTACCTTAATATGATTATTTACCTTATGAAATAGGTGTAATATGAGGTTTTCGTATGTTTTCCATCAATTTTATGTAATCAATGAAACCTTCTTAATGTCGTATCTTCAACTTATCATACTAATCGGATTAATTGTTCATAAACCTTTCTTGGTTATTTTTAAAAATACGTTTACTTGGAAAAGTCGATTAACTATATACTAAACATACTATTGATAACGTTTGTAGCAATGAAATTTAAATAATATTTGACAACCAAGCAGTATTCAAATATTCCAGAATTTAAGCAAATACACATGTATAAATATTTATTTATTTCTTTATTTATTTATTTATTTAACGCCCTTATGGGCTTTTACAAATATACAGAAAAAAATTAAAAAAAAAAAACATAAGACAGTTAAAATAATAATAGTTAAAAGGTAATAATAATAATACAGAAAAACATAAGACAGATAAAATAATAATACAGTTAAAGGTACAAATAATAATAGTTAAAGGTAAAATAATAGTACAGAAAAATTTATTGTCCATTTCCATTTCGTTGAGATGTAAACAATTGTATCAGCTTTGTCCTATACACAGTTATACTATCAGCAAGAATGTCAGCCGCCTCTGCATGTTCATTCCCTAATGAGTGTAATCTGGGAATTACAGAGTTTGCTAATGCATTAGTTCTGACATTTTCACTATAATAGAATAATGCACTGTGTCTTGATGACCTTGATGGGGCATATAAGTCGATCAGACTAATAATCTGGGGGCAATCAATCAAACTATTTACGATCCTATAAAGAAATATTAGGTCGGTTACAGTACGTCTCGCCGACAAGTTTAAAAGTAATATCAACTACTTGGTATTAATTCGGTGTAACTACAAAATTATACAAAAGTATTTATACTAGGTAGATTTAATGAAATACTATTTTTTAATTCCTTGATAATAAAATTCATTCTATATATATGAATTAATAAACTTTTGTGTGCAAAAATGTCGTTAGGTTTCCACCGCCGTTCAGAATCTTCTGTGTATAGTTTTTTGGGATATTCTGCCGTGTATATGTGACCTCTCTGGCCAGCGTTTCGGATCCCATTGCAGGGTCCATCATCAGCCCCGATGTGTGATTTTGTGTGTAACTACAATGAAAGTGATGTATACCTAAATTATAATTAAAACAAAACATTATAATTTTCTGTTATAGGTACCTAAGTCTTTTTTCAATCTTAATTTATTTATTTAATATTTACAAATTATAAAGATACCTACATATATGAGAAACTGCAAAAAAAAATTTATGGGATTTTTTAGATTTCATAAATATTCATTGTTTTTTGGAGTTGCCGATTTACGCGGTCATTATAATGAATTTGCATTGAAAAGTACGCGTGGTTTAAAAATAGCATATTTTTCATAAACGGTCAAAAAATAATGTAAATTTTAATGACAGTTTTTTATAACTCGGTTTATTTTGAACGCATTTTATGTCGAAATTGCTTTGTATAAAGCTCAATACCGATGCGTAAAAAATTCGTACAGATTTATAAATCGTAAATTGTATTTTTGTTCTGAAAAATCGCATTGTCAATTTTGAACATTGGTGAAATAACGAGTACTTGTTTAAACAATTCGGTAATTTTAAATTGATGGAGCTAACAACTTATGTGCGTGGCAAAAAAAATCATACATTAAATTGTTAAAAATCTGCCTTGTTTTTAAATCCAACGCTATCTATTTTTAATATTGTAATTGTAATAATTTAAGTAGCTTGTCGGGCTCGTGGTTAGGACACTCGCCTTGTGATCCAAAGGTCGCGGGTTCGAACCTCACTCCAGACTAGCAAGTTAGTCCTATTTTCATAGCACAAGCGTTAGCTTAGTTTGAAAAAAGTTAGAATATTGATGTGATACGTATTCTATTTAAAAAAAAAAATTATATGTATCAGTTGAAAGAATAAAATAATAATTTATTTATTTTATTAACATACGCGCTGAAACTTTATTAATACACAGGTAATGGTATCGAAATATATGCTTTTTTGAACATGTTATATTACAAAATTTAACGTAATGTAGAAGGATATTAAAAACGCACCGAAGTTTGATTTTATTATTAGATTTATTAATGTAAAGTGAAAGTTTTACGTGTTTACAGTAAATTTATAAATAAATGATTTAAATAAACTCTAAACTTTATATTACACTATATTTAAACAATTTATGATATTATCCACTATTTTTTTGGTGTGACGTCTCAATAAAAATGAGAATATCGAGATATTTGTAATTATTTTAATGTCTATGTACATGCAACGTGCTTAAAAAATAATAGAAATATAAATTTTAATTTATTTTAAATACATAATAGGAAAGAAAAAATAATATTTGCATTGAACAAGTTAAATTTAATTGTTTGAAAGTCATATGGCGATTTCAGGCATACGGTATGGACGGACCCTAAAGCGGCGTAGCGCGACCAATCGGAGGACTCAGTGATTCAAAAAATCCATTTAAGTGAACATACCTACAACGAATATCTATTTTAACTATCGTCTACCTTTTTTACTTGCTTGCCACACATTACACTTCACCCCTTCATACGTTGCGACTTTAACGTCAACACCGGTAGGCCGGAATTTTTCATAATTACATTCCACATTAGTGATAGTCACCATCTTTAACAACTCTGATAAAATATACAATAGCATATTAATGCTTGCTACATCTGTGCATGTCTTAATGTGTTTGCCACTTCTGAAATCTGTCAATTAAAAATTTAATAATGTTCTTAGGTTTTCAGGTTTGTGTTTTCTGGGGTATTATGCCGTGTTATTACGACCTTTCCGGCCGACGTTTCGGATCCCATTGCAGGGTCCATCATCAGGGCTGAGATGTTGTTGTGAGTGTTGGTGGTTAAGGATTGGCTTACAATACCTTGTCGAAGCAGGGTGAGAGGGTGTCTAAAGTAGGGTTGTCAGTGTTAAGTATTGGCTCGCAATACCGTAAAATTAAAAATTTACATTTAAAATAACAAAGAAATTAATAACTGATTAAATTATATTTATACATACACATTTTTATAAAACGTTTGTAATTTTATAAAATTAAAATACGTTTATAGAAAAAATATCGTCGACATGAATTTCCATTTTAATCAAATTTCGGTCTCCATATTATTTTCTACCCTATTTGGAAGTAACTTCATAAATCACAAACGAACAACCAGTGGTTAAGGTAGAAATGTCGGATCATTACGAGGCATAGATTTGGTAACGTAGTAGGGCCCAACTATTTCGTAAAAAACCTGTATACAGCCTACGAGCGACGGTTTCCACATTGTCGAAAATTACAAGGAAAAGATGTTGTCATTGTGCCCAAAGAAAAAAACTTTCCTCTAGAAATTATGCCCATAATTCATAAACGCTGTTTCTTGGAATGAGAATAATGAAATATGTGTATTACCAGGCTGGCAACTGGTTCTTAGAATGTTAAGAAGAAAAATGTGAGTTTTATTTGCCGGAATATACTTTTTCTTCAAATACGGTGGTTATTTAACTTTAGGCGCGTGAGGACCTTCTAGGACAAATTTAAAAGAAAATCCAGCTTCTTAGAGTCTTCTATACTCTGAGGGCTCTGCATGTGACTAGATAACATAATCTATTTCTATAATTAATCAGTTAATACAGTAGACACTTTTAAAAACTAATGAACTTCTGAGTATTTTATATAAACACATAAATTGGAGGAATAAATATGAAAACTCTAAATGTATTGCTGCAATTTATGAAAGTTAAAATAAATTAAGCACGGACACTTTATCTATAGTGCCGCCTTATTTTTAAGTAATATAAATAGGTATAAAATTTACACAACTTATAATTATGTAATTTTTTTTCAATAATAGCAACATAGCTTTGTGGTAATATTAAAATTGTAAATAGAGAGAAAATATTTTGCTTAAAATCAAAATTTACTAAATAATCAACAATGTTTTATCTTAATTTAATTTATTTAACTCACTTCAGTATTAAATTAAACATTATCAAAAAAATCGCCAATAATAATTATTATAATAATAAGTATTAGAAAAAAAAAATTAAGGTCTTTTGTTTACCCAACATTGATACTGAAAAGCGTAAATAAATAAATAATCAAAATTGAAATTTTAATAACTTAAAACATCCAGCTTTTTATACAAATAATAAATTAAAGCATTTTGTGTTTAATAACAAGAATAAGGATGATATTTAAAAAAACAGGGGTTGTTAATTGATTTATTTATTTAATTTATTTTGGGGAAAATTAACAGCAAAACAACAATCTTAACAAATATGAAATAATGGTTTTTAAAATTATGCCAATTACAAATTTTCCACTGAATATAGTAATTTACTTTAACTTACTTTAACAGCGAGTGGAGAGGGTGGAGGGAAATGTGGGACGGGAGTAGAAGGGAAGATATAATGTACGAATTAGTTTGAATTAATAATTTGTAATTATTGCAATCATTTTTATACAGGCAAAATTAAATTTTGATTTTAGAATTCAGAAACACGTAAGATGTTTAAATAACAATAACGGATCTGAATTATCCAACCGTTTTTTAGAAACAAAGTGTTTTGAAATTATAAATACAAATAACAGTAATATAAATTAGAAATTTAGAAATTTGGAAAAAGATTAAAAGATTATTGCATATTATAAATAACCAAATTATTTTTTAAAATAGTTACTATTTAAGTTTGTTTTCACAATCGTCCCGAATTAGTTATTCAACCGCGTTATATTTATTTTGTGTGCCTTTATTTCCAATTTTAAGTATTCGTTCAATCTTGACGAAGCGACCATCGTCTCCAAAACATGTTTGATTATTCAATAAATGTTAATTTTATGCAAAGTATTTTACCTTTATTTATAATGTTTATTTGTTTACAAATCAATTACAGGTATTAAGGTCGAAGCTGCCTGCTAATCTGCATCTCATTCCGGTAGATCGAGTGCATTATTCTGCTTCGGGAAGTAAAGCCCGGGCAGTATGTGTTTTGTATCTGAAATGCATGAAACTAATTTCTTGCTCATACAAGCCCGATGTCGGATACAATAGACCAATAAAAATATATAATTTAATCTCAGAAAGCAGTAATATTTCTCTTTTGTTTAATTTTTTTATGATAACATATAATTGTCATCATAAGTATAGCCACTGCAGGGTGGAGGCTTCCTGATTAATATTATTTGATTTATATTGCTAATGAAAAAAAAATCTTGTGAATTGTTCGATACAAGCTACTTTCATGATAGTCCTGCATTTAACAGATAGGTACGTATGAATGTTTTAACTATGTATCTGATATCTTAGATGTAGATCTGTCTGTTTAGTATTATGGACTAGCATTGTTATACGTCTATAAACATGAAAAATATTTGTAGTAGAGTGGTTTCTTCATAATTTAATGTGCTATTATATTAACGTACCTTATTTTATAATGAAATCTATCGGATGCACAAGGGTAACTAACATTTTTAAAAATCAAACCACATTTGATACAATAAAAAAGACCCACGCGACATTATGTAGAAAAAATATCTTCAAATAAATACAATATTCAAAAATTTTTTCGTCATTATCTATTCACGTATTAATTCAAAGCTCTTTCAATCGTCAATTTTTTTTAATTGACTGATTTCGGTACGGTATTGCAAGCCAATACTTAAAATTCACATCAACACATTCTCATCACATAATAAAAACACATTTTGTTTATGATAATAAGTAGTTTGTCAAAGTTATAGAGCTGATGCACTTATAGTTGTAGATTAGGTGGTCTAGCCGCATGTACCGAGGGTATTGCAGACACTAAATAAAAAAAAATACTTATAACATCAGTCCTGATGACGGAGACTGCGATGAGATCCGAAACGTCGGCTAGAAAAATCAGATACACACCGCAGAATATCCCAGAAAACTACACACAAAAGATTCTGAAGAGAAAATCTGAGAAAATTTTTATTGATCCTTTTGACGTGTCGCGTATAGAATTATGCAATAATGCAGTGATCTGGACATAAATAAAATAATTTCTCTTGGTATTTCTTGTATATTTAGTGATAACAAATATCCACGCAATTTTTCACCACGTTTCGTATACACTGTGATTGACTAAAACTTCGGCTCCATCTGACGTCTGACCTTTTAGACAAAAAAGGGACGAAAAGGTTTTCTCCACCACTATTTATTACTTATGGCTATTGGTGATACCAGACGTAAAAAATTGCCAGCGCCTGAAAAATATTACCTAGATTGGAACCCTTCCGAACCCTAGTTAAAGGATCTCTGATCTAACGCATTCATCCTTGATGCTTATTTTTCTGAAAATAAATATACAAATAATATATGTTATTTTGCAAACTCATACTCCTAACTCTGCAAATATGTATTCATAATTTAATAAAGAAAATATTTTACATATAAAAATTCATAAATAAATTAATTCGGAACATTTTTGCTCGATGCGTATCGTGCACGAATAATTCGGTACCTTCGCTAACTCGACAAAAAAAAACAAAAAAAGTTTTATGCTATAGTGATACGTAAATCATTGTGGCATATATGACAAGTACCTTCCACGCGCGTTCGAGAGCCATTTTTTCTTTGGCCGGGTGACATAAAAAACACCTACATTTATATTGTAACCGATTCTGTAAATCTCAAAAACCAACCGTGAGTATTCCACTCCTACTATCTATGAACTATTTTATTAAATTTCTATACTTTACACTACTCCTCCACATATCAGTATCTGGTTAATTTGGTTATGCCACGCATCGTATATAGCCGCCTTATTTTACTGACGCTATCAACATTTGCGTTATATATATTTCGTACCATTATTTCCTCATTCATTCGCTCAACATGTCCAAATCCCCTGAGCGACCCCTTTTTTAATTATATTAATATGGTTACATCAGCTTTACATTATTTCCTGATGTTTTTTTAATTTTTGATCATAAACGGATTTGTAACACATACGTCTAAGTGATCTTTTTTCCAGTACATTAAGTCTAATTTTGTTCCTGTATATATGTATCATGTCCTGAATTGGGGTTTTACATAATATATAACACAAAGTAGCAAAGCTATCTAAGTACATGGGAATAAAATTACAAAAATATAAATAATGTCAACAATTTTATACAACAAGTTGATATATAATCAAATACAGTAAATAGTACAAAATGAAAAAATATCAACAAGATAAATATAAAAAATAAAAGATCAAGTACATATTTATGTTGGCAAACTGTAAAATAGAAGATAAGTAGATTTATTTTTTGTATGTGTATAGTGTACGAGCATTAAATATATTAACAGAGATATGTTGATTACCTAGACGGTGCAATCTATGTATAGGCGAAATCAAAATACAGTTAGTGCGCCGGGTACTAACTTAAAATCGCTCGCCCTGTCATGAAACCGACCGACCAGCTACTCTGTAAGTAATTGTTTGTAATAACTTAGGGGAGTCCATACAGTTACTAATAATTGTGTACAGTCAAACAAAATCAATTTTTCTATCGCAATAGCTTTGCTACGTTAAGTAAACTCATTACGAAATCATAATTAATTTTGTCCGAATACGTGTCACATCAATATTCTTACTATTTTCAAACTAAGCTAAACGCTTGTGCTATGAAAATAGGACTAACTTGCTGATCTGGAGTGAGGTTCGAACCAGTGACGTTTGGATCACGAGGCGAGAGTCCTTACCACAAGACCAACAAGCTACTCTAAAATTATATTCTTTAAAGCTAAGATCAAGAGCTGTATATAAATTCTGGAATATATGTATATACCTGAAATTTTTGTCTGAGTATATACGAGAAATTTCTTTACTTTGTTGATTATCTCGGTTATGTGAATTAATTCAAATTAATTCAAAATAAAATCACCACTTCTGTTATATTTGACACGCGGAACAAGAAGTTAAGGTTTACCAAGAGTGATGTCAACTTTCTTAAAAGGAAACTCGGTAATTTAAGCACCTTAATAGCTCTTACCAGGTATAGCAGAGCTGCGCCGCTGTAATTTGTTGAAAGCATTAAGATCAATCTTACCTGACATGAGGAAATGATGTATACGAGACTTCAATTTGTTTCCTCCTGTTCCACCTTTAAATATGCCGCAGGGTAAATGCACCCTGGAAGCGTAAATTAAGTATGGAAAAGGCATTAAATATTTGAGTGCAAAACTAACATGATTAATTTTAATATACAAACATTATTTTTTAATACAGTGAAATACTTTTTGTTTTTGATTATATTTTTATCACTGTTTCCAAAAACTAACAAATACTGTATAAACCACATTAATAGTTTATAACATTATTCGTTTATTTTCTAGGTAAGCACCAGGAAATATTGCAACTCAGCCATTTAAAAAAAAAAACAATTATAGTTTAAAATGTTTCTTGATGAGTTCCAATTAAATAGAAAATAAAAATAATTGATTGCCTCCATGTAAAATTTTTCCCAATTTATTTATAAATTTGAGACTTCCATGGTGGTGTAACCTTCTATAACCTTCTTTGTAATAGACATCAAAAGAACACAACGCAGGGGGTTGTAAATCTCGTTATTGAGGAAACTGGAGATTTAAGAGAAGACCTATTTCACTCCTGTATCTTTTAACAATTTCAGAAACTCTTAAATATTATCTGCATTATTTGCAAGTAAAGTTTGAGACTCACAATATTATTTTATAGATATTTTAACTTTTTGTACATTGACGTAATTTATTGTAAAGAACTCGATTTTTAATTTTTAAAAATTGAAAAATCACGTTTTGAGAGCTCAATATTATAGCATCTCACAGAAACTCCCTTTACCTTAAAAAAATCACTTAGAAAAGAAGGAATAACCATATTAAAAACTACAAAAATAAAGTCGACAAATTAAAAAGTCTAATTTTTATAAACTATAATGTGATGGCTGCGATGCAGCTTAAGGGTCAAACCAGAAGATCCTTTAATACACGATTTATTGTTAATAAAAGATCTTTAATACAAAAACACAAGATTCAACCTACTTTGTCATCTAATTAGAATAACCATAATATATCTACGAAACAATTAACCTTCGCAATAAAGGATTTAAACTAAATGCATTAGAGAAATTAGAAATAAATAAAATTAATAATAATATTATTAACGAAATGAATATCTAATATTCTCCAGTATTAAATATTTTTAACCTTTAACCTTTAAAATTACTGTAATATATTCTAGGTATACATAAACAAACTACATTACACTACTTTGCCTTTTTAAAAATAACTTATATGTGTTTGCATGTTGTTTTTACTCAAAAATAAAATGTCACCTGCACTTACTGTACTCCAATTATCAAATTATCAAGTCTAAAATTTATCTAATATATTTTGTATTTATCAATTATCCTTGTCCTTTGAAATTTATGTATTTTAGAATTAACATTTAATTACCTATTCAGATGGAATAATCGAAAAACCATTAACTGCGTTGATTTATGTAATTCACGTAATTTCCCATAATTTCACCAAATAATTTAGTATACTTACAAAAATATTCTATGTTTATCAGTTAATAATGGCATAATCTACCGAAACAATCGTCAGTTAATGAATAGTAACAATGCGGAACTCTCAGAATCGTGTGTTGATTTTTTAATTTTGAAAAATTATTTTTTATAATTTTTCACAAAACATATTTTGCAGGAGTACCTTGCAACATTGGATGAATCTCCACCCTTTGTGTGACTTCCTACGACAAGTTTGTTAGAACACGTATACCCACTCATTCATGTACTTGTACCATAAATAAAAACCTCTAATGGCCATTTCCTCTAGATTAAAATTAGCGTGCCTTATATGCAGCTCGATATAATCGCCGTCCAGAGGACGCTTAATCAGGCAGCGAGCAAAACATCCCTCTCTGAAAAAAAAGCGTAACAAGGGTTCGTCGTCAATTTAGTGCGCGGTAAATGCAATAAACCGTTCTGCAATGTGAGAATTATATTCCGGGAAATATTTACGACGCAGGGTTATAGTATAGTCTAGTGTTTACAGGGAGGAAGTACACACGCAACCATATTTGCATACCGGCCCCATAGTCTAGTTACTGGAAAAAATTACAATTAATACTTAGAATAGACATTTTCCTGGATAATTTTATCACTTTTATAATTATAACTGGCATTTTAATGTTGACATAATGTTATAAACTGCTGGATAAATATGCAGGATAGTTATTTAGAATGCAGTATGTTTTTAAACAATGTTATATGAATAGATAAATAAATAAAAAATTCAAGACATACGTTTATACGCGTCGGTTCCTAAGGAATAAGTATTTCTATATTTTATTTTAAAAATTACGTAATTCGAAAAAAATTAGTTCTTCAAAAAAAATAATTACGAAAAAATATTTCGTCGGAAAAAAAACAATAAAACATATATATAAAAATCAAAAAAAAATACTACATACCCACAACAGACCCAGCCTCTTTTACCTTCCAGTTTAGCATTTTTTTAAGCTAAGGCGGTCTCCTCACTACGCCTCGGACGAAGCAATGACACCCGTGCGCCGCGGAGAGGATTCCGGACAAACCACTTCGCTGTCTCAGGGGTGCAATAGCCAAGTAAAGAAAATAAATGTATAAAGACGATAATAGTAGCAAATAAAATATTGAAAAATAAAAAGAATATAACAGGAGGGAAATAATAATGCAAACAATTTGTTGGAGCTACAGTGGGACCAAGCTCAAATGTGGTTTGTGGTAGCAGGTTGCAGGGTTCCCGCAACAAGTAAAGTAAAGCCAATACTCGTGATATTATAATTCACATCATTCTTATCTAATGATAATTCAACCATTGCTGAATGAAGGCCTCCGCATCACACCATCACTGCTTTGTGTGACGTGGGAAATAAATAATATTAAATAAGTTCTTTACACTTTAGTGCCAACTGTAAAAGTGCTGAATAATTTAAAATTTAAGTGGGTACATATTTTGTTTCGTGACCGCCGCTGCCGGCCAGGAAATGATGAAGTGATTGGTCGAAACTGACGTCCAATATGTTCTACGCCAATCGCTAGCAAGGATTTAAAACTTAATTGAATCTGACCAGTTGACAGTTGGAAAGCGTATTGTGCCGTGTCTTTTCAACTAAGAATTGACATTATTTTTCGTGTGGTTACAATATCCGACGTATGTCGTCAGTTCACATCAGCCTTTCGGAATAGACAGATCGATCTGTTCCGGATTCGACGAAGCTAGGAGAATTGGAGATTGGATCCTCACTCGATGAACTAAGAGGAACTCTGTAAGTACAATTTGTTAGCTATGTACGTAGCTTGTTTTGGTATATATTTCGGGTGTCAGGATCAATTCGTCATCGGCGGAGATTGGGAAGAAAAAATATTTAAAATAAAACACAGATCACTTTTTTCACCACTTTATTAGATTAACAATCTACATGTTTCGAGAACAATGTTCTCCGCTTCAGGATCATTGGTGTACTAAAATTGAAAAAGTAAACCATGCAAATGTGTTACGGTGAAGGGATTGGTGAGGGGAGGGAGAGGACAGAGGTGTTAATTATTATGGGTCATCTGGAGAGGATGGAATGTTAAGTGGAAAAATATTCAATATTCGGTTATGCAAAAATTTTGTCTGCGTATTTATTAAATTTGAATTAATATGAACATTTTTCATAATTTAAAGTATTTCTTGATTATTTATTTGTGGGATCTTATAGCTGAAAAGTAAAAATTTTAAACCTGTGTTAATATTAAAAGTATGGTCATATTCTATTAAATGTTTTGCAAAATCAGACTCAATGTTGCTAGTTAATGCTTTAATGAGTTCTGTATTCTGTGATTGTGTTTTATTTTAATAATAATGTTACCACAAAGTTCAAGTTTTCACACAGAAGAAAAAATATTCTTCGAACAGTTAAAAAATATTTCTTTCCTAATTCTGACCCGCGTGCGGTGGTGGCTTTTTCGTCCGTCATCGTACATATTTCATCATAGCAATGAGCTGCGGATATAAAAAGTATAGAAAATCAAATTGATAAATAGACATAAAAATTAAGTGTACAAAATAATTATGTATTTTATAAAATATATTACGTTCATGCTGATCAGCATTGTTATCAGACAAATAAATCGTGTCGTCACATCATCACCGCGCACGGCATTTCCAATATTGACTTAGATATAACGTGATGGGTAATAAAAGGAACAAATAGAAGCACTCTACAGTATTTGTATTCAACAGAAATTACAAAATCAATAAAACTGAAAAAATAATTACTACTATTTATGTTTCTTCACAATATGTATTTTTGAACGAGTGGTTAGGCCAACAGAATTTGACGGAATCATTTACGGTCGGACAGAAAGAACAAAATTATGAATAATCATCATCATCATCAAAAATGTCCTTAGGTTTTCACGGCCGTTCAGAATCTTCTGTGTATAGTTTTCTGGGTTATTCTGCCGTGTATATGTGACCTCTCTGGCCAACGTTTCGGATCCCATTGCAGGGTCCATCATCAGGGCTGATGTGATGAGACCCTGCAATGGGATCCGATACATTGGTCAGAGAGATCACATATACACGGCAGAATATCCCAGGAAACTATACACAGAAGATCATCATCATCGTCATTGCCCTTGTCTTATTTTTCATTATGTTGACTTGCGCTTCGTATTCGAACAGTATAACAATATACGAAGGAAGTTAAGAAATATGATTCTATCCCTTTCTGAGACATTATTTAAAGAGATACTTATATGTTTTTACTCCCTTTCTTTTAACTCGTAGCGTCTGCTTTCTTTCTTGTCTATCGAAAAAACTTTGGATCGATTTTTAACACTTTTTCCGTGATCCAATCGAGCTGAAACTTATCAAACTCGTGGCGACGATAAAAATGATCTAAAAAAATTACGTTTAAAGAAATTAATAATTATAGTATAATTTAGGATTATTCGAAATATTTTATTACTCCCTTTCGAAACATCGCCCGACTCGAGCCCAACGCGTAGTTTAAGCGCCAAACCTGTTTCCAGTAGTAAATGAGAAAGGGAGTATAACAAATACTTGCTTTTTATGGGTTAGTTTATTTAGTATCAATTGTTTAAATCTATTTTTACAAAACTGGGATGCACACTGTACACCTGTTCACCTCTCACAGAACGTTCCTTTGCAAAAAATGGTCAAAGATTGTATTTACGGATTATACAAATTTACAAATCTATACAAATTCACATCATTAAAATATATTACAAATAAAAAAAATTGACGATTTCTATACACAAAATAATAACATTTAAACGTGATTTTAAATGAAAAAAAAATACATGTTATATAAAATTACTCATTTAAATGAAATTCAAAATAATATCATAAATAAAACTAATATAATTAAAAATACAATATTTAAAAAAAAAAACTAGATATTTTGCTCATTTCAAGTTGTCGCGTGCACCCACTCTAGAAAATACCAACAGTTACAGGTTAGAAGATACTTTTTTATTGTATCGTGTCTTTAAAGAATATCACTAGATGTCAATATTTAAATAAATTAAAATCTTTTTCCTAAAGCTACGTTTCTACTTTTTCAAGATTATTTTTCCTTGCCCCGAGAAAGGATTAAAATAATCCGATTGATAGGGAAATTCTGTAGCAGCTTTGATGATATTTGCTCTATGGTCTTGGTCTTATATCAAGACAAAATATTGATTATGGGTTCGGAAGTTATTATATTATATTTTAAATGCCTTTAATGTGGAATTTTAAATTTTAAGTGGAATGCCTTTAAAGAACAACCTGCCAGGGCTCTCAAACACGTCTTTAGGTACTATCGAGCCTCCTTAAAGTACCATTGTAAGATATCCGACTTTCCTAATCACCTCTCAAATTTATGATTTCATTATTTTATCCTGGTACTTGCGATATTAAAACGGAATGAAATGAAAGTCCTGAAAAATAAATTTTAATGAGAAGACCCATCTCATTAATTAATCTCCTGTGTTTTATTTTTAATTTGACCCTTGTTGTAATTAGCCTTATTAAAACCAACTGAATTTAAAATTTTTTGGTTACACTAAGACAAAACTGAAAAAAATAAGAGTCACATTAAATAATTATATTCGGCTGGAATAAAATATCTTGTACATGTCATATTTCGTCTCCCTACACGAGTGTACCAAAACTGATGTAGTTAAAATCTCGTAGTCAAAACTTTAATTTGTATGATGTTCTGGCCAACGTTAGAAAAAAAATGTAGCTTAAATAAAAGCGGTAATTAAATGGTTTTCGTCCTCATAATTTTCCTTCTATCTTAGAAGTGTCAGAGATGCAACGTGTTGGCAAGGTGTTCCCATCTTCCCCTATCTTGAGCCGTTTCATAAATGCTGACTACTCTAGACCAAAATCTGTATTCATACAGTCATTATTGTTATTTTTTCTGAAGTGTTTCAAATCGGGACTACTAAGAATCTATGACCAGAGAATTGCAAGAAGCATCGAAAGCAAGCTCGCAAGGTTTGGAAACGAACATACAAAAAACAAAATTTTTAACCATATCCAAAAACAAATTTATAATAAACAATTGGAAAATAGAAACAGTTGACGAATATGTGTACCTTGGTCATAAGATAAAGCTGGGAAAAGAAAACAAAACAGCAGAACTACCGAGAAGGATAGGTCTGGGCTGGGCAGCATTTGGTAAATTGAAGCACTTGTTTGAAAATAAAGAAATCCCAGTATACCTGAAAAGAAAAATGTTCGATACATGTATCCTACCGATGCTGACATATGACCTAGAAACAGCAACACTAACAGAAAAAAGCATACACAAATTAAAATGTACACAGCCGGCCATGAAAAGGTATCGAGATAAAATCAGAAATAAAGAAATAAAACGCCGAACAAAAGTTGGCGATATTATAGACCGTATTGCGAAACTAAAATGGCAAAGGGCTAGACATATGGCTTGATAGGAGGATACTAAATGGGCATCCAGAATCCTACAAAGGAGGCACTGGACGAAAAATAGAAGCGTCAGAAGATCTCCCAAAAGGTGGTCTGACGACATTGTCCAGCAAGCAGGAAGAACCTGAATGCGAAGAGGGAGAAACAGAGATGAGTGGAAGAAAATGGATGAGGCTTACATCCAGCAGTGGAGGGAAAAAGGCTAAAGAAAAAGAAGAATTGTAGATCATTGAATTGTTCATCATTGTAGTCATTCTTCGTATTTGTAGGACATTCGTAGGTATGTACATGCTACTTAAATTGATAAATTTGATTGTGCCAAAGTTCTGTACCGCTGTAATGCGTTGGTGGAAGGAAGATCCCCGACGCGGTAGTTGTAAAGGGAGAAAAGATTACGAACCGACCGGTGAAATTTTTCCATGCTCAGTGTGTGTGGCTGCGTATGTAACAATATGAATGAATTTTTTCTGCAAAGCTTATAAGCAGGTCAATACGGAGTGTAATTAAATGGCACTGTTTGATTTTTATCTTTTCAGGTCGGCTTGCAAATATTAATATTACTTCTTGCTTGAGTTTCCTGGGATACTCTGCCGTGTTTCTACGATCTTTCTGGCAAAGGTTTCGGATTCCATGAGATTCCATTCCATCATCAGGGCTCATGTGATTTCTTGCAGTGGTATCCAAAATGTTTGGCCAGAAAGTTCGTAGAAACAAGCCAGTATATCCCAGAAAACTCAATCCACGGGATTCTGAATGGTTGTGAAAATTAAGAACATTTTAGGAATATTTATTTTTTATATTTTAGGTTATTTTACAGCCAGTGATAATTAATTTATTAATTTCTTCATGCGAGGGGAAATTTGTCACTTGTGGAGGCTATAATAATCGAATGGAATGAATCGTCATCTGGCTCGTGAGAGCCAGCACAGGCGCGTTGTTCATATCTTGCACCTAATTGGTTGTGTTTTATGGTTAGAGTCGGTGGTAGCTTTCAACTACAACAAATCAATATTTGGGTATCATATAGTAAAGAGAGCCAGTGCACAGCTTTTAAAATAGAAAATTAAATATTTTTTTCCAACTGGAGGGTAAAATACAACTAAAAGTCCTGATTTTTCTGTCTGTTTCACCTTCTTGATTCCTCTGAAAAGAATTTGAACTTGTATCCTTAGTCTTTGTTTTTGCAGTGCTGATCCTTATCACTACTTGGGTTGACTCTATTAGTCAGAATGCAGGAAATTCAGATTTTTTAAACTCTGTTTATCTTTTCTAGGACCTTTACAACTTTCAGACAATAGACCTATAAATACAGCCTTAAATTCTTCAAACTTCAAACCATGTACTGCTCTTGGACAGCCTACTTTCTGGTGTTAGCCGCAAATGGTATCGCATGCAACACTGTGAGTATTTGACTTCAACAGAAGCCAATGGCGTTATAAGGCACGCGATATTTAGACGCTTACGTATTGCAAATGTTTTCATGTTGGCGAACAAATTCGATTGGAAAATAAATGTCGTGTAATTTATAAACGTCGTGTATAAATATATTGATTCGTGTTTTCAAAAATACTATAAGTCGTGATAATTTTTGATAATTTAAATGTACATGAATAATAATCAGTTTTTTGTGAATTAATGATGAACTAAATCGTTATTTTAACCGTGACTTTGAAACCGTTATTTGATTATACTGATTTTTCTCAATTCTACGGGATATCATTGATATGCTAGACTACAATTAAATTTCAGTTACCAATAATCATAACAATCAAATACCAATCGCTTACTCAATCACAGAATAACGACTTACCATGCTACAATATGCTAAATCGTTGTTGTATGAGTTTTAAACCAATGAAGTATATTATAAAAGAGTAAGATAAAATAATTTTAATAAAATTAAAAATGTATTAACATAAAATAAGGACAAAAAAATTTTTCGACTTGTATTAAAATTGAAAAAAAAAAGGATTAAATTATGGAAAGCCAAAATAATAACAAATTCAATAAAACAGAGAAATGTAAATCATTCTTAAAAATACTTTTAAAATAAGACCACATATAACACAAATATTCATGGACATAAAACAAAAAATGTAAATGAAATAATAATTCCTAACAGTAAACAATAAGAGAGCAAATGTTTATGTTGTCACGAGATGGTAGAATTAGACAGGATTACGCACTATCGAAATCTCTCGAGTGGTCAACACGAATCTGGAATCAACTGGGCTTTTCTCGTAAGTTATGGAAATGTCGAGAGAACAACATTATTATAAAAAGAGATCAAACGGCTGTTGTGTACAGCATTTTAGTTAAAACGTGACAGTCCATAGTGTATAGTGTATAATAGTGTAGCCAGCGCGCGTTTGTGACCAATGTGTTTGTGAGCATGGATACTTACGTGGGAAATTGAGTAGATCTACATAGCGATTGAAAAAGTGCAGTGAACAATTGTGTAACAAATTTAGTGATTTAGTGTGTGAATATTCTAGAAATACTTATTGTGAATTGAATAACAGGGCTTCTATTAAATTCGTTTTCACTGACTTTGTGTCGTTAATAAATCTTCAATTAATTTCACGTGTTTCATTTGCCATCCACAGCCATGATCCCGTGACAATATTAAAAAGAACTAAAGAAATACAATAATTCACTAGGAAACATGAAAAAATAGAGAAAAATCAACATCTTCAGGTTTGTGTTTTCTGATGATGTCAGGACATCAGCCCTGATGATGGACCCTGCAATGGGATCTGAAACGTCGCGGTCGGTAGGAAAGGTCGTAATAACACGGCATAATACCCCAGAAAACATAAACCTGAAGTTTCTGAGTGGCCGTGAAAACCTAAGAACATTCTTAAAAATCAACATGTTCAAGATGGAATGTAGACGTCACAAAAATATATAGAAAAATGTATTATTTCATAAACGAATACATTACATTTGAATGGTTATTATAATTTAATGATAATATAATGTTTTTATAATCGAAATAAATACATTCAAATAAAATAAATGAAATGTCTAAGAAGTACAAATGTTAAAATGTCATCTATTCCAGATTGTCATAATTGACCTCCCTTTCCACTACATTCCATATTACGGTTAATGAGAAAAGTGTTTTATGTTTTTTTTTAAAAAAACTTCTATGGTTTAGCCATGTAGAAAAGATGGTTGAACAGTAATCGTTGAAGTTTGGAGAGAAAAGGCTCTTATAGGAATTAATGGCGGAAAATTTCTCGAGGATACTATAATCTACCAAATGACGACGAAAGTGTCGAGGAGGTAAATCAAAGGAACGTCGATAAAAATCAAAGCTACCGTGTTATACTTACGACTCGTTTCACCCGCGACCTTATGACGCAAAGCGCAAAAAGAACGTCGGCATGCAAATAACTTCGGACAGAAAAGGCTCGAAAAAATGTGGCGCTTTCGAGATGAGCGGCGATAAAGAGCACTAAACATTCTTTAAATTCCTGGAATTAATCTGGAACGGGGCGCAGTGCAGGGGCGAACTTGTGAGTTGGCAATAATTCTCAGTCGGCGCTTGATGTATGGGGCATTTCTGCCCGCTGCATGCCCACGATGCCTCACGGGCCGGCCGCGCGCCGCCGATCGCGGGTCCAGCAAGGGGACGCTCGCAGAAAGGCATGTGACTACACGTGACGCTCGAACGCAGCTTTGTGCAGTCTTTGATACTTTTTATTCGTGTGAACAATTTTACTTGCCTGTGTAATTAGGGCCTGTCGAAAAATCAATGATTAAGTAACCATGTCGCGTCACGTCGTTCTAACAGCAAATGCTCGTAAATCCATTTTGGCCAAAATTGAAATTCTATCTCATGTTCTAGACGGTTATTTATTTTTATTTATTAACTCTCTGTAAAGTCTTTACATTATTACATTGAATATTTATATTCGCAAGCAAACACGCGTAAATAAAATCTAAATAAAGTACATTTTCGATAAAAGATCAGCGATAAGAAAATTAAATTGACAACAAAATAAATGTTTAATATGACGGCTTGAATAAATTATTCAGGTTTAACTCACACTATCTGAATAAAGCAATAAAAGCACAATGTATACTTATAAAGCGAAATGTTTCATGCTAATGCAAAAATTTCACTGTCGTGCATACTTGACCCAATTCGGTGCTGCAATCGTATTTAGTTGATAATCGGTTAATAAAGCGTCAGCAACCTTGTACAAGTGTCACTGAAGGGAGTATAAATACGAGCTGGAATACGAAAGAATCGCATCATCATTACGTCTTTATAGCAGCTAACCGTCGACTTGCGCCCCTACGATCCTGGAATATGGTGGTATTATTTTACCTGTGTAACAGATGTTGAGTGTATGAAACACACCTCCTGATTCACTCACCCCTACGCAAAACTACGATTTACCAATACACAACCTCTCACTCCTGTTACCCTGGTTACTTTGACGTGTATTACGTATACCGTCGATTTATTGGATAACAAGTTGTACAATAATGAGGTAAGGAGTAAAATGAGTATATGGCGTAGATTACGGCGGTCGGCGAAAGAGTTGTCTTAGTACCAGTGCGCTGCCGGCCATTATCTCGCCGGTTGCATGGGACTTCTCATTGGTGGCTCGCCTCGAGCGCGATTGGTCCAATTGGTAGGTTTAAGGGACTAGAGTTCGGGTACGCCTAGATCCTCTACACCTATATAGCTTCACTAGCTCTCGGAGCATATCTCCAGGTGAGAAATAAATGTCCACATGAACACTCAACGCTCTTACGTTTTGCCACCACTGAATCCCCAAAGTAATATTTAACATTTAATAATACTAATAATATGAATAATAAAATTAATAAAAATGTACTCTGTCTTCACCACTTACTTATTGAAAATATCAGCATGTTTCAGGATCAATTGTCCCTTCGTCGAATTTGAAATTTGTTTTTTAAGGAAATAATAATAATATGAATAAAAAGATTTTTTCTTATAAGAATAGGTACAAATTATTACATATGTAAATATTAATTTAAAAATATATATACAGGAAGTAGATAGAATCAAAAACTTTACAGGTGGATTCCTGCCTTAATAACTGAAAACATATTTTTTGAAAAGTTTTTATCATTTTATTTCAGTTGAATTGAAGCAAATTAATTTTTCGTAATTAATATAAATAATTGTAATGATAGTTCAAGTTTTTCAAAAAATAAGTCAGAAATATTGAAAAAAAATGCAAACTTTGCTATTGCATATCTCCATAACTATTAACATTAGGTCACGGTTGCTTCAATATTTTCGATTCATTATCAAGGCAGGAATCCACTTATAGAGTTTTTTCCACTAGCTATGAGACAAACTGTATGTGACACAGAAAAAGAAAATAAAAAAGAGAAAGGAAAATATAAAAGGATTCCACAAGATAAAAAAAATTTAATCTAATCTGAACTGTACAATTTTGGAAAATGTGTAAAGTATCCAAAAATTTAAAAATTAAGATTAAAAGTTTGATTAGAGAGATGGGTCGACCACATGTTGGGACACGCATTCAAGCAAAGTGAAACATGGTGTCGTTTTCCAGGTAACATATAAAGGTAATCAAGATAGTAAGTAGACAATACTTATTTGTTCCAGAGTGTAAATGGTAAATAAATAATCAGTTCTTAATCCAATTTGTATTTTGTGTACTTGCATCTAATTAATTTCCGATTATTGACTTTGCCACTCTTAACACAGTTTTATAATGACGCAGGCTTAGTTGTTTCAAGTTCTAATGCGATAAGCAATAAAATAACTATTAACATTCGAAAATATATTAAAATAATCTATACAAATATATAAAGAGGAAAGTTTGTAGGTTTGCATGTATGAGGTAATCTCCGAAACTACTAATCCGATTTCAAAAATGCTTTCACTAATATTTAGATTTGACTTTCAGAATGAACACAGGCTATACAATATTAAGTCACGTGGGTACAGCTGGTACAATAATATAAAATAAAAAGTAAACAAAACAATCCACAGGTCATTTTTTATCTAGGAATTTTCCATTTTACACTTGACAATTTCTAATTTTCTGTTCCTTTTCTCTCTGACATTTCATTAAAAAAATAATCATTGCACTGTATTTAATACATTTTTGATAATTTTCTGAATGGCGCTATTCAATGTGCTTGATATTTTAAGCTTTTAGATCTAGGGTAATAAAAGTTTTGCATCTGAGCGGGTAGAGTAATGTGCCAAATTAAAAAGATGCTCCCCAAAAGAGGCCTCCTAACTCAGCTCACGAGAGCGACAAACGTCCCCACACTTAAATAAATGATACGCTGCAAAGTTTAGTGGTGCAGTTCAGCGAGGAAATTAAAAAGAAATAGGGATAAAAAACAACCCCAGTAGAATGCACGCCTCCACCGGGCGCGCTGAAAATGAGGCCACAGTTTAATTTGTATGATAATGAACCCTTCTGAATTACGATCTTAAATCTCGCCGGCAGATTGAAATTGCGTCAGAAAAGTTTAAAAAAAATATATTTTATCTTAAATCAATTGTAACATTTTTGGGTTTTTTAGGTTTCGGAAGCACTTCTAAATAATACACGTAGATATTAGTACAGCTTTATTGACTGTACTAACTGGTCCTAGCTGCGAGCCGTGTCTGTGGTGGCGGTTGGTAAGCGTCTACTTCCTGGGCGGCCCGCCTAAAGCCACGCGTGTGAGTGAGATGGATATCTTAAGAAGTAGCCTAAAAAAATAATTCGATATAAATAATAGGTATTATATGTAAAATCTAATAAAAATACGCTTTTGTTTAAAAAAAATAGCTGCACATACGTGAAAAATCACGGTACAGAATTTAAGTATAATTTATTTATTTATACAAAAATTAAGTCTTTCAAACGTCGAGTGCAAGAGGCGTAAATTAATGGTTCACGACTAAGCTAAGCCGCGTGTAGTAAATATTGTATATTTTTGACTGGCCATGAATAAGCGATGGTGGCTATGTCATCTAGTCGCCGCGCTGCAGTCTGTGCGTTAGGGGTTCGAGTGCGTAATTAATTTTTAGTCGCAAATTCCAGGAAGTTATGGACTCACTGGACAGACAGACAAAGAAATTATTATATTTAAATACGTTTTTCGAACAGCTTCATTACTAGGAGCGATCACAGTATATTCGCATGTCAATAAAATAATAACTATGGGGCGTTCATTATAATTATTTTGAGCTTTAAACACAATCTACCTTTTATAGACAAATTTCTACTAATCGGCTTTTGTGAACCAGAAAAAATAAGTCTCATTCTGTTATGTGTATTCCTTTTACAATATTTTTACATGCACAGTTTGAGAATACGTTGGAGTAGTGTTTTTATTATTTTTTTAATAAAAAAGCTAGTTTTTTTTAAATATTATATTATTTTCTGCTTTTTGGTCTTCATCACATGAAATCTTGTAGTAAATTTGAATTGCGTCAAAAAAAATATAATTTATGAATGCTATCAAATTCAAAATTCAAACGTCATTTTTATAATAATACAAACTGGAAGATGTCGCTGGTCAAAACTGTCATGTATGAAATGTCAAAAAAGTAGCGCATCAGTATTTTAAATACGTTTTTTGAATAATTAATCTGACTTTTTAAAATTTATGAATGATTACTTTATTGTTATCTAAAATACTCTCTGCCAAATTCCTAGGCGATTTTTCAAGATCACTTGGTCAAGAAGCGAGTCAGAAATATTGTGACTGGTAGATATATAAAGTTTAACAAAACGTGTAACTTAATGTGTAAAAATATATTATTATCTGTTAGCCAACACGCCTTATATCTATTTTTGGATAGAACAATTTTAAATACATTTTTGTTCATACAACACCATGTTTCTTCTTTCCGTAAAATATTTTACTTATATTGGCAGAATTATACATTGCCCGAATTTAAGGTTTTTAATGAGTAAATATTTTTAACTTGTAATTTTATTATTACTAATTTTACCGCCTTAGAGAAAGACGGCACTGTAGATAAACTAGTAGCTTATAAATAGTTTTGAAATTTTTAAATATCAGGTAAAATGTTAAAACGATTTTTTATTAGATCTTTTTACCCTTCCGATTAATGTTTATCTTAAACTTATGATGTTTATAATAGTATAACTAATTCGTCGTTAAAGTTATGCGAGCTGATACGTTTGCACATTAGATGGTCTAGCTGCATGTAGAGTTTATTGGACTCTGAGGAATGTTTGTTTTAGTTAATTAATTAATTTTAGTATGTTCAATGAGTATAGAGTTATATACTTTTACATTTAATTTTTTAAATTTTTAATTGATGGACTCTTTATTTTTTAAAAAATTTTATTTAAAAGATATTAACTATCTCCTTAACAAGATAAAGGTCTGTTATAAAGGAATCAGTTGCATAAGTTGTATCCAACAGTAAAATATAAATAATAACGATATTTTCTAATTAAAAAAATCTCTAAATTTACAAAATTAAAAGTATAAAAATTAATAAAAATTAAAAATTAATAGACAATATATCTCCGCTTACATATGAAAAACAAAATAAACCGTTCCTATAATATCATAAGTACATTGTGACTGAAGTATTTTGGATCAAATTTTTTTAGTACCAATTTATCAGTAAAACTTTGTGAGCCAGAATAACCTGAATCGATTAAAATAAAAAAATCTAATATTTAACGCAACACAGAAAATTTCAATTTTTTTTACTAAACAGTCGTCAATATTTATTTTCTAAAACCTTATCAAAGATACTTAATATAATTTTCCCATTAAAAACGTTATTTTGTTTAACTGTTCGAAGAATATTTTTTCTTCTTCTGTATGAAGGCTTGAACTTTGTGGTGACATTATTATTAAAATAAAACACAAATTACTTTGTTTTCACCACTATATTAGATTAAAAAATCTACATGTTTCGAGAACAATGTTCTCTTCATCAGGATTATTGTGTACTAATCTTAAAAGTTGAAACAAGCAAATATGTTACGGTGAAGGAGCGGTTGAGGGGGTTGGTGAGGGGAGGGGGGGGTTCGAGGTGTTGATTATTATGGGTCATTTGGAATGTTAAGTGGAAAAATATTCAAAATAGGATTATGCAAAAATTTCGTCTGTGTATTTATTATATTAGACTTAATATTAACATTTTTCCTAATTTCGAGTATTTCTAAATTATTTATTTGAGGTATCTTATAGTTGAAATGTAAAAATTTTAAGCCTGTGTTAATATCAAATGTATGGTCAAATTCTATTAGATGTTTTGCGAAATCAGAATCAATATTGCTAGTTAATGCTTTGATATGTTCTTTAACCCTAGTTTCAAAATTTCTTTTTGTTTTGCCAATATAAAAATTATCGCAATCGTTACAATTAAGTCTATAAACTCCTGATTTCATGATAGGATTATCACTATCCTTGTTATTTAGTATGTATTTTTTTAATTTGTTACTCGTATAAAAGGCCGGCTGAATTGAGTTAGGAATATTTTTAGTTATTATTTTTGACAAATTGTTATCGACAAATAAAATTCTACGCCATTGTTTATTTCTATCTGTTGACTTAGGATAGATATATTGTTTAAAAATTTTTGTTTTATCTTTTTATGTAATAAATTATCTATTAATTTAGTAGAATAACCATTATTATATGCTATTTGTTTAATAAGATTTAATTCAGATGTATAATTAAGATCAGATAAAGGGATTGTAATTAATCTATGTAACATGGAGTGAAACGCCGCAAGTTTTTGGGAAAAGGGGTGATTCGATGAATTGTGTATAACGATATCCGTGTATGTGTCTTTTCTAAAAATATTAAATTCTATTTTGTTATTTATCAAGGTTAAATTTAAATCTAAGAAATTTAAACTCACTTTCATTCCTCCTTTGCCAATTCTAGGCTTATATTAATGCGTAGAATGTAATATTACATTAAACTTCATTCATCGACATGGCGGCCCTCGTAGCCCAGTGGGTATGACACTGGTTCCTCACACCGAGAGTTCCGGGTTCGATTCCCGGTGAGATCACCTATAATTAATCTATGTGATTTAATCAAGCCTGGGTGTGTTGTGGTGTGTTTCGATTCTGTAATTGGGCCTCTTGGCATGTTGAAGCGGAAATAAAATGATAATAATAATAATCATGGGAGTTACTTTTTGCTGCATGTAGATAATTTTAATATTTACTTAACCAAACTCTGTACTACAAGCTAATTGATTTATTTTGTCACTATTTCAGTTTCCAGAGTAGCAGTCCCTCTTATTATCCGGTGTAATTAATAACTATTGGTTAGTTAACGTATTCCAGTGTTGGGTGGGGGTATGAAAGGAGGAGTGTTTTTTTCTTGTTTACGGAACAAAATTGCGGTTTTATGAAAATAACACATTTAAAAAAATAGCCAAAAATAAAAATTTATTCACTCGGTAAAGGAATCGTAGCGATCAAAAAATGAGAGAAAACATTAACTTATAGCATCACGTTCCCTAAAATATCACTTTTACTGTTCATATTTCCATAAAATACCAAAAAACTCTACTACTTCTATTTAACATTCTAATATAAATTCAAATATTCAGTCAATCAAAAAATATAATATTAAAAGTTCACAAAATATTTCTATCAAACATATTAAAGTCAAAAGGTGGGTTAATATCAGTGATGAAAGTACGAAATAGTATTATTACAAAGTTTATTGATTTCAAAGGAACTCCAATATGCAGGGAAATAATTACCCTACAAAGAATTAAAAGTGATGAACGGAATACCCAGAGGACATCACTTTAATGAAATTGCATTTCATCTTAATGTTGCAATTTTATGACAAAGATCACATTTAAAAAAATTAACAGGGTATTACAAATAAATTAATTTCACTACATTATGCTTATCTATCTGGACTACACTCAGGCTCAGGAAAATATTTTGCACTTTTAATGCACGCTTTATATCGTTAAACAAGTCAATTAAATCAACAAATCTTAAATTAAAATTAACATTAAGTAACGAAATGTCATAAGATATTACGTAAAGAACTCCTCGTAATAGGTCAATAACGATAGTAACATAGAAGAAGCCTCAAGCACAGTCTATCCCACATTCATATTATCTACAACATTCGACTATCAAAACGGCTACAAGCGACTGCTAGTGTCTGCGCCGTATCTTCAGTCAGATAAACTGGTGTCATGATCACTTTGTTCTGAGTTAAAATTATTTCTAATATAGTCCACTTCGGAGCAACTCGAATCTTCTTTTTCAAGCTGTGATTTTACCAAAGTGTCGAAGTTTATTTCAGAGTTCCACCAATCTCGGTCTTTTCGGGTGGCTATCATATTCTATGAACGGGCCACGTCTTGAGCCCGATGCGTTGGGAATGACCATTTTTAAAAAAAATCTCGACAATTCGAAAAATCTTTCTTTCTTTTTTAAATGCTTCGACAGGCCAGAAGGCCCAATTACTGAAGTCGTTACGTCACAAAAACACCCAAGCTTGAGGAAATCACGTTGATATGTTGTGACCTCACCGGGAATCGAACACGGAAGCATTGGCGTGAGAAGTCAGTGCCATGCTACAAAGGCTCTATTTAGAAAATATTGAAACCAATTTAGAAAAAAAATTATTTAAAAAAAATCAACGTGCGGTCTCAGAGGCCACTCCGAAATTTCATATTGATTATACTTATCAATTTTACACGCGAAAAAACTACCATCATTCTTTGAAGTCGCTTCCCTCCTTAACTATTGAAATATCACCCTAAGTATTTACAATATTTCTATTAAAAATTGAATTCAGAAGAAGTATAAGCTAGTAAGTAGCTTCGAGATACCTTGTAAATTAATGTTCTAGTGTACTTTACATTTATATTAAAAATGCAATGCTTTTATTTTATTTTGGGAGGATTATTTTCTATATTTGTATCCATCTCTTTTGTACATGTTTTCGATATTGTTATTTTCAGATGAAATTTAAGACACAAATCTATTTTGGTATATTTATTTTACATGAGTCCGGTAGATAAGGTTCATTTATTATTCTCTGTGAATATCTTCATCGGCTTTACGGAGACGAGAACATACTACGAGTATATAAATAAAATATTTTTCATTCTGATTTTCCTACAAAAATAATAATATTTCTTAATACCTAATGACAATAACCTAATATATTCTAAGGATATTTTTTTTATTTTTTTTTATCTATACTTTGTTTTTTAGTATATATTTGCAGAATAAGTGACATTTTTATCCAAGTAAAGTACATACTCGTATAAAATTAAATAGTGATTTGGCAATTCATGATTAGTGATTAGTAATTCATGTTTTACGTCGCCATAACTTATCAAATCACTATTTAGATTATTTGAATAAATAACGTGACGTAGCAACCTCTGTTCGTCACACCTCTTCGCGAAACATCTAAAGAAATGAATTTATCGATCCCCGCACCAACTATCTGTACCAAAATTGATTTCTAACCGCGTAGGTACCGCGAATACTCTATGGAAAAAATAATGTCTTTGGTCTACTGCAGATAGCTTCAGAGCGGTCGGGGACGATATTACAAAATGGCGCATTCGAAATCTGACACTTCGGCATGCAAGATGTGAGCCTTCCTGTGAACCCTCGTGTTAAATACAGGGTTTTTCCACGCGAGCGCTTCGCGCCATGGCCAGGTGACGCAGCGTGGAGTGAAGGGTGCATCCCTTGCAACGCCTGGGGGGCAGCTGCAGAGATGATGTTCCGGTAATCATCTGCATCGGCAGCCCAAAGCCTCGGGGCGGGGTTGTTCTCTGGACCCATAAGGGAGCAATCCTGCTTCAGATGCGAGGCCAGCAAAATGAAGACCACGACTTGCCTGGTATTCCAATTCTTTCTAATAATCAATTTCACATCACGCCTGGAGCGAGCTGCGCGTTATCTGACTCCGTAAATACAAGAACATGTGCATCAGGTCGAGCTGTTTTAAAAAAAGGAACATTGCTAATCACGTGCGGAAGCGGTGTTTGTGCCAGAAATTGACATGTTATCTGAAATCGATGTCACCAAGCGAATGCATTCGCACAGCCTATTGTAGCTTCTTTGTTTTTAAATCTGATATAGAAATTTTGACCAGATGTTTATTGAATCTGCAGAATGTGATTACCACGCTCCGACACCCGCGCTGCGTCACCGCCAGTAGTATAAAAGTATTTAGTTCCACTGTCTTTTCCATCCTTGTATAACGCGGCCGCTAGCGCTGATGTCGAGGCGTGGTAAATTAAATTTTCACCTCAATTTATTGTAAAAAAAAGGATTTCATTGTGCAAAATTCCCAAAAATACTTCATGAAAAATTGTCACCTTCTGTGGCACTATTAATTTCTGTTTAAAATTCATTTGCATTTCATTCACATTTATCTAAATAATGTTTCGTTGTATTACCCTTGTCATTGAACTGTTGCAACTTAAAATAAGTTTAAGTGAGAGACAGCTGAAGGGCAGCGTACACGACACCGGAAGTACCCTGAGTTTGAAATGTGGAAGTAAGGTGAGTCCCATTCTTCTCCGACTGAGCAAAACTGGTGGCGACGAGGAGTTTTGGTGGGAGCATCAGAACTTCACGTCGTAATATATAATCAAATTGCAGAAGAAGATAAATTTTTGGTTATAATGGCGCCTCAAGATGATCCATTTTTATTATTATAAAATAAGTTTATATTGGACTTAGCCACTGGAGGACCTGTGACCTTTTTACTCCCTTTCTTTTAATTCGTAACGTCTGCTTGTCGGCTTGTCTGTCAAAAAAACTTTGGATAGATTTTTAACCCTTTTTCCGTGATCCAATCGAGCTGAAACTTTGCAAGCAGACTCGTGGTGACGATCAAGAAGATCTATTAAATTTTCGTTAAAAAAATACATTTTTTTGGATTTTTCAAATTTTGAATGGTTTTTTCATATAAATTATTAAGTTGTATGAAAATATTTCAACGTGTTTGGTAGATGCGAATCCTGATTATAGTATAATTTTGGATTATTGGAAATTTTTTATTACTCCCTTTTGTAGCGTCGCCCGACCGAAGCCCAACGCGTAGGTTAAGCGCCAAACCCGACTTTTCAGTATATGCACGTGACTAAGAGTGCTCAGGAGTGAGTTAAAAAAATTCGACATCTTCCGTTCAGTCAAGAAGCGTCATCTGTTTTTCACATAATTTTTTTTAACAAACAGACCGTCAACAGGTTATTAATGACCCTCATATATTGGCCTTAAGTGACATTAGAATACAAACTGTGCTATTCTAAAAATATCAATATTGGAATGTCAGATCTTTATCCCAACACTCAATAGACGAAAATTTAAATAAAAAATAAACGAGACGTAGGTATACGTCGGTATTCGGTGTTCGTCGTACCTAAATAAAAAGATTTATATACTTTCACGTATCTTTCTAAAAGTAAAAACCTTTATTTGCGATGCCCGATTTCTCCGGTCTGGTCTGACAGCTGCCCTCCGCCTCAAATGTAACTTCACAATTCTCATGTTTCGAGTAAAATTACATGAAATAAGCACTAAGCTTATAGAAAAAAATATTATTTCATGTGCACTTATTAATTTCTTCTCCCACAGCGTCCTGATGTAAAATTATGGCAAAATTGTCATTGTCACGTTGGACCATAGAAAAGAGAAATATGGTCGGACTCTATTAATATTTGACGTTTGACGGATAATCGTCATTCATTTATTTCTCCCTCGACCACATCACCGACGTATACCTACATCTCGTTTATTTTTTATTTATATTTTCATCCATAAAAGTGTTGGGATAAAGATCTGACATCCCAATATTGCTATTTTTAGAATAACACAGAAATTAAGAACATTTTGTGAACTTTTTGAAAATTACATAATTAAAATGAACGTTTTTAATATGACATAATTACACAAAACACTGTTACGATAAATTGATAATAGGTAATGAATAAATAATATATAATAAATAAGTTTGTACACAATAAGTTATACACTTTATGTAATAAATATAAAATAAGAAATGCTTTAACGATAAAATGAATTGTAATTAATTTAATTAATAGCAAATTTAGGAATAAGTTCTTGATAAGCAAGTTTTTACATAATACACAATATATTTATTATAAATAAATAGTATATTCATATTAAAAAATGTCTTAGTATTATTTGAAGACGGTGATACTAAAAGATATAGCTCACATTTCTTTATTCTCACTCATTTCATTCATCATTTCAATACATAATTTTTAGTATGTACATGTGACGATGCGTGCTGGTAGCAGTGGGTTAAAAAATCGACATTTTCCATCTTTTGTGTATAGTTTTCTGGGATATTCTGCCGTGTATATGTGACCTCTCTGGCCAACATTTCGGATCCCATTGCAGGGTCCATCATCAGGGCTGATGTCCATCATCAGGGCTGATGTCACTCATCAGGGCTGATGTAACATCAGCCCCGATGATGGACCCTGCAATGGGATCCGAAACGTTGACCAGGGAGGTCACATATACACGGCAGAATATTCCAGGAAACTATACACAGAAGATTCTGAATGGCCGTGAAAACCTGAAAACATTTTTGACATTTTCCATTCTCGAAGGCAGTCAAAGAGCGTTATCTGTTTTTCACACATTTAGAGATATCCCACATATTTCATCATTTTTATTCATTTCAATATAACTTTTTATATGTACTTACATGTGACTATACATGTTGGCAGCAGTGCATTTAAAAAAATCGTCATTTTCCGTTCTCGAAGGTAGTCAAAGAGTGATATCTGTTTGAAGATTCAGACCAAATGCGACATATTTTATGTATAAATTTAGTATGTGTATTAGGGTGTGTCACTTTTTTCAACTTTCGATTTTTCAAATTTAATAGTTCTCAAAAGTTGCATCTTTATATGTTATTAAATGCTGTATTTACAGTTTTCCTTAATACTGGTATACTTTTGGCTAGTTAAAACGTTCCAATCAAACGATATATTTTTTGTATTTACCAATTGCCTTAGTAATTAAATGCTTTTTTCTTATACTAATATAGCCAGCATAAGGAAAACGCCATATTTTAGTTCATTTTGATAATCTGTTAGCTTAAATAACTACCCCAGTTCGGGCAATTTCGGCTTGTTTCGGGTCGCGCTCCCGTTATGTGTGCCTCATTAGGTCAGACTCCATACCGAACGGTTGTATTTGTTAGTTTACTTGTTTTCAACCGTCGTAAAGTTTCTAAATTTTATACGTAATAAATTCAAGTGTTTAATTCATTCATGAAACGAATCACAATGGCATCGAATCCGTCAAGTTCAAAAGAAACCAGAGGTCGTACGAAATTACGTATTTTTGAGAAATATCCCGAAAAATTTAAAAGTACTATTATAGCTACTTATGGATATGTTTAACGACATTATGAGTGGGCGCATCATGAAATGAAACAGTCAAGTAGTTTAGAACCACAAGCAAAAGTCATCACTTCTCAAGTGGCTCGAACCGTTCTTGAAGTTTGGAAAAATGCAAGCATTGTGAGCCAGCTTCTATTATCATATTGCAAACAGTATAGGCTACTATCGAAAAAATTCAACAAAGAACCAAAAAGTCAATCGTATTTAGATAAAATAGAAAACTTTATAACTAAATCAACAATTCTTTTTGACATTGCTGCGTGCAAATGCAAAAATTATTATTCTTGTAAATGTGGAAAAAATAAAACTGTTCCGATTAAAGACCACCCATTTCTTGAAGACCAAAGAACCTTCAGATGCATAGGCATTGGAAACATAGTTAAAGGAAGAGAAAATTGAGAAAGTACAAAAAAAAATCGAAAAGTTGGCTGAAGTATGTGATCGTTATGGCGTATCGCACAGAGCAGGCGCTGCTATTGCTTCGGCTACACTGAGTGATATCAGGAAGGCATCAAATGTTGACAAATGACAACAAAATTGTAATAGAATAGGGTATACGAGAGTTTTGAAAGCTCGTGCCTCGCAAAAATCATTGTCGAGATCTTTTGTGATACCACAAATCAATTTTGAGAGCGATCATTATTACGACATGATTTCCTGGCAGGATGAGAAACTTATACTGACTGAACTACCGCTTTTGAGCTATGTACTTATAAAGTGAAGAGCTGAGGACAGTCTTCGTCAAACGAAATGTGCGAATATTCGATTTTCCCAAGTCCCTGCCACACACAGTCAGCAGAAAGAAATCTACTGACTGTGTGTGGCAGGGAAATGTGTGGATGCCTTAAATTGACGACTGTAGCTGCAGGTTCTGTCGTAGGGTAAACAGTTAGAGAAGGTTTTATTGCAGCCAAGCAGAATTCCAGGAAAATTATGCCAATGTTTAATTCTAAAAAATAACTTTTGCTGTCTTTAAAAATACTCCTTTTGGAAAATTTTGTATGTTTTATAATTTTTTTTTAAAATAATTCAGCTTAAAATTTGCAGTAAATTTTTATTTTAGTATATTATCTATATATATTTTAACGAAATTAAGTAATCTGATAAAAATTATGTAGAAGAAAACAGCACTTTTATTACCTCTGAAAAATCACTAAAAATCAACATTTTCAGAATATGTGGCTCGCTAGAACCAGCCAAAAGTATACTTGAATTGCAACTTTTTTTGCATTTTTGTGTAGTTATAAATGCAATGCAACTTTTGATTACTATTAAGTTTAAAAATAAAAAACTTTTTTTTTTCGCCATACAAAGTGACACATCCTACTGTTTAATTACCTTAGAAAGGTCACAGATTTCTTTATTTATTTAAATCTTGTTTTTGCCTTTTTTTCTATATTACACTCAATTACATTCGGACATAGGTATTGTGAAAGTGTCTGATAAAATTTCAGAACAAATTATTATACATATGAAATATTTAGTATTATTTATCATAAACTATATGTTCGTACAAGGCGTTGCGCGGATCTTGATCCTTGGATTAAGTTTAAAATAAGTTTGCGAGGGAAAACAAAGGTTCCATTGTTCTGCAAAGCCATTAAAAAAAACAATGTTAATCTAGGCTGGGACGAATAGGATGTCCAGAGGGGGAAATGTGGCCTATATTTACTGCCATATCCTAAAGAACATATATGCAAAATTCATACAACAGTACGGATTTGCACTGAAAATATATCAAGGGAGGGGAAAGGCTAAAGAGGGAGGGTGGAATGTCGCCTTTATTACCCAACGGGGTTTGAAAGAATAAATATAAAAAATTTCGATCAGATCGGTCGAACGGTACAGATATGTATATAACATACACCAGGGAGAGGGGGTGGGGTGAAGAGGAAGGAGGAAATGTCATCTCCATATGTATTAAAAAAATAGACCACATTGGGCGATATATGTTTGATTGTTTGTCGCCAAAATGACCCTTTCGATTTTTTTTCGTTTTTTTTACCGTTTTTGCGCGCTTTTTTGCGGTTTTCTCTGCGACTATACACGATAAAAATATTTTGTAAAAAGAATATGAAAGATAATTAATTTTCACATCCAAAATTTTGAGCTATTATTTTTCTACTTGTTCTTTTTTTTCTAAGCCCGTTTGAGTGAAAATGGGTTTTTCTAGCATATTTTCGTCAGTTTTCAAAATTTTTAAATTCGAATCAGTGAAAAGATAGATAACCATGTAACGCGTATGATTTAATTATTATTATTATTTTTTTAATTTATTTCGTTTTTACGTACTTTTTGCAAACTTTGCGTTTCCTTTCATCACGTTTTTTTCTGTAAGTACAAGGAATATTTTAATTTTAAATACAGATTATGAAAGACCCTGATGCTGGCCTTAAACTAAAATTAGAACCATATTTTAATACTTGTTCTTCTTTTTTTGAACTTTTAAATTTGAAAAATAGTATGATGACTATCTTGGCGAGTATTTGAGATACTTAGTTGGAAATGATACTGATGATGCATATTAGTATTTTGCAAACGATATTACAATAATATTTAACTTTTTAAAAATTTTAAATTTTTTACGATTTTTTTAGTGATTTCTTCTTTTAGCGCATAACTCAATGAATTTTGTATAAAATTAGGATATTTTGAATTCTTTTGATAAGTTCAACTATATTGTACCTGTACTCAAAAAATCGTAACGATCGTCATCGTATTACTTAGTTTTTTTTGCAATTATCCTCCGCAAAAAATACAATTTTTTGAAAAAATGTCGTAACAACAAACCACGATGTGAGATTTCACTAAATTCGTATGGAAAAATGTTCCGATTTCAAATTCATGAAAACTTCAGCAGATCAAATTTGACATTTGCATCCGGACAAAATGTGACATTTCAAAGAAAATTCATGATTTTTTATTTTCAAAGTATATTATACGATTATATTATATTATACGATTATAGTATATTATACGATTAGATAATTTTTTGAATGGAATAAGACTTTATAATATTGAATTCAGTGAATCTGTTATATCAAAACATGGCGGCAAACGTACACAATTGTTTTGGGTGTAATAAATTAATTAATAAAGGAGGCAGTATTAACTGCAGCTCTTGCAAACAATGGTTTCACAAAAAGTGTAGTGGACTAGACAGTGTTAATTTTAATAAATTTGCTGCGGAATTTAAGAAATACGGGAAAATTAACTGGAAATGCCAGTCATGCATTTCGAAGGTTAGCATTATAGAGTCTGACAGTGAGGAAGACGGTGATGAGGATGGAATCAGTGCTTTGCCGACGCTGACTAATCAGATTGAACATCTTTTTAAGAAATACCTAGCTCCTTCCACAAAAAGAATGGAGAACCTTGAGTCCAGTGTCTATAAACTTCAATAAAATAAACTCAAAGACAGCACTAAAACAGCTGCCAAGCAATACACGCAACTGAGCAAAAGAATCAGTGCGGTAGAAGATAAAGTTAACGCAGGTGGTGTCATACCAGTCACACCTGACGGTATTATTTCTAAAATCTACGAGAGGCAGAAGTGTGAAACTAAGGTTATTGCTTTAAACGTCCCGGAATCAGAAAAGCTTGCCGGCGCTGACCGGCTCCAAGACGACCGTGACAGGCTTTCTACGATAATTCCTCAGGAGGTATCTGACTCTGTACCTAATATGAAACTACGTCGACTTGGCAAGGCAGCAGAGGGGAAGACCCGACCCCTACTACTTGAAACTCCATCTGCTAATGAAGCGAGGACTTTATTGAAAACAAAACCGTCGGAAGGATCTAGAGTGATCTTCAAACAATACCTTACACCAGCACAACAGAAGCACCTTCAGGAGCTGAGATCTGAATTAAACGCTCTGGTGGACAATGGAGACATAAACAAGACCATTAAATACGTCAATGGAATTCCAAAAATAGTTGACAAACATACATTTCGCCCACCAAAATCAAAAACGATGCACAAAGAAAAATAATTTACAAATTTATTATCAAAACACAAGAGGTCTTAGAACTAAACTAAATAGTTTTTTAACCTCTTCTGCAAGTAACAATAGTGATATAATCTGTGTTAGTGAGTCTTGGTTAAACTCTTCTATAGCTGATGGTGAAGTAATTAATGACACATTTGCAATATTTAGAAAGGATAGGGATATCAATACAAGTATTTACAGCAGAGGAGGTGGAGTATTTATTGCTGTCAAGCGCAGCATATCAGCCGAGCTACTATCGATCAACATTAAAAACATCGAACAAATTTTTGTTAAAATAAAATGTACAGACGGCGATGTCATAGTTGGATGTATCTACATACCACCGCACTCAACGACCGACATCTATGCTAAACACACCAACACAATCTCATCTATTCAAGGTAATTACCCCAACTCCAAGATGCTCATTGTAGGCGACTACAATATCCCTAGTAGCCTTCCACCAGATGACTGCGAAAATCTCATCTACAACGAACTACTCCTCACTGGATGCATGCAAATGAACGAAGTACGGAACTCCTACGATCATCTCCTCGACTTATGCTTCAGTAATTTCTACGTGAAACCAGAGAAATCACACCCTATAATTGACGAGGATGAACACCACCCTGCCTTGCACGTTTACGTTAGTAGCAAGGCCAACTTAAAAACACATAGCCCACCAACCTACGCATTTGGACGTGCTGACTATGTAGCAATCAACATATTCTTCCTTAGGACCAACTGGATTAAGTTATACATGATTGACACCGTTGATGATAAAGTTAAGTGGTTTTATGAGAAAATCAATTAATGCATTGAGTACCATGTTCCAGTCTTCTCAAAGAAAACCAGCGACTACCCGTGTTTCTCAAAAGTGGTTCTCAAAAGAACTCATAAAAAAAGTTAGGCAAAAAAAGAGGCACACGTGCACTACAAGAGAACACACACAAAACCAGCATATATCCGATTCAAGAAGCTGAGATTGGAGTGCAAAAAACTCAGTGCCAGCTGCTACAGGAACTATGTTACCAGGATGGAGTCCCTGATGGAGACCGATGCTAGCCAGTTCTGGAAATTTGGGAAAAACAAGCGTCGTAATAACCTTGACATTCCATCTGAAATGTCTTGGAATGAGAAAACAGCTGTTAATGGTGGTGAAATAAGTAACCTCTTTGCATCATACTTCAGGAGTATCTATACTATTAACAACGCTGCCCCAGCGGACCATAATACTAGTACTCGAAGCGTCAAAGATGCTAACTTATCGGAATTTAGCGTCACCTTTGATAACGTCTTTAAACAGCTAACGAGCCTGAAGGTCAGCAAAGGATCTGGGCCCGACGGTGTACCGAATCTCTTCCTAAGGAATTGTGCAGCCGGTCTCTGCGAGCCCATAACGCATATATTCAGCAAATCACTACAGCTTGGAGTCTTTCCCTCGGCATGGAAACTCTCGTTCATAAGCCCAATTCACAAATCTGGTACTAGGTCTGAGGTAACTAACTACCGCCCGATATGTATACAAGTTGCCATGTCAAAGCTTTTTGAGAAACTAATTCTTCCTCAACTTACATTTGCATTCAAAAATATAATTACTACAAAGCAGCATGGCTTCTTCGGTGGCAGATCTACAACAACGAATCTGTATCTATACATTAACTACATACTCAATGCTCTGAACCAGGGGGTGGATGTACATGCTATTTACACAGATTTCAGTAAGGCTTTCGACATGGTAGACCACGGAATCCTGATTGACAAGCTCGGTCTGTATGGTGTGAGAGGCACAGCATTAGAGTGGTTCCATTCGTATCTAACTGGCAGATTACTACAAGTCAGAGTAAATGGATTTATCTCTGAAGAGTATGAAGTATGCTCTGGTTTCCCTCAAGGGTCACATCTTGATCCGATTCTCTTTAATATTTTCATCAATGACATCGCAGACAATTTACTATCCGATTACCTACTATATGCAGATGACATGAAAATTTTCAGAAGAATCATGAATGACCAAGACTTAGAAATTCTTCAGCACGATCTCAATGAACTCCACAGGTGGTGTACTAAAAACAAACTAATGTTAAATATCGGTAAATGCTCAGTAATGTCATTCTCTAGATCACGAAATCAATATCAGGCTAATTATCTCATTGATGGACATCATCTCCCGATAGTCACCTCGGCAAAGGACCTTGGCGTTATTGTGGACCATAAACTGAATTTCTCAAGCCACGTGGAGAAAGTTGCGTCACAAGCTTTCAAGACTCTTGGTTACATCATTAGAGCTGGGAAGGACTTCAGCAATGTCTACACGCTGGTACGACTATTCGACAGTCTTGTGAGACCGATTTTAGAATACTGTTCTGTCATTTGGTCGCCGTATACCAATAAACTAATCAATCAGCTCGAAAGAATACAGCGCAAACTATGTAAATGCATCGCCTATCGTACACGATCACCAGGAGATATTGAGACCGTATATAACAGATTTAGAATCAGCAAACTAATCACTCGAAGACAATTGTCTGATCTGACCTTCTTCTACAAATCTGTCAACGGACAGATTGACTCGCCCGAGATCCTGGAACAATTTGGCATTATCACTGCTAGGCCGGATCTAAGAGTGCGTAGATTGTTAGAAACCACTAAATCCACAAAAAGTTACGTGTACAATGGCCCAAGAAATAGGATTGCCAATCTGGTGAATAGCCACTGTGTTGATATCAACTTCTTCGATGAATCATACGTCTCATTCTCATCAGCGGCAAAAAGATTGTTATCACAGTATTAAAATTACCCTCAACCCTATATGATTATACCATGTTGTTACTATGCTAGTATTGTTTTTTTATATATGTGCAATTTTTCTAATCCATTCATTTAAGTCTATTATTTTTGTAAAATCAATGTATATAGCCGATTGGCGTATGAATAAATAAATAAATAAATAAATAAATTATTTCGCCCGTTTAGAATGAAATAAATATTAGAATAAAAACTCCACATACGTTTTTCATTCTTTTTACAAAGATTCAAAACGTTCTGGAAAAAATTAATGGTTGACAAAGCTCAATAAAAAATACTGTCCCATACCTTTTCTTTCGTCATCGCCCTTACTTTTTCTATCAAAATTCTTCCATAAAGTTTGCCAGTCGAGCTTAAAAGGCTGATTGCCCTGTAGTTCCCGCATTCCATTCTCGACCCTTTACCTTTGTAAAGAGGCATGATAACTGCTCTCCTCCAATCCAAAGGGATGTGGCTCTCCTTCAAACATTTATTAAAAAGAGTATGAAGCCACGAAATCACTAATGGGCCACCAGCCTTGATATATTCGGCAGCAACGTTATCACACCCCACAGCCTTATCATTCTTCATATGCTTTATTGCACACTTTATTTCTATCATACTTATTTCGCTGACTTCATTTTTGTCATTCATACTTCTCTCTGTGACAATAGCGACGGATTCCTCTATTACAGACTCCTCGCTCTCATACGTTTCCTGGAAATAATTCATCCATCTATCTTTTATTCCATCTTCATCCATTAACATTTCTCCATTCGCTGACTTAATAGCTTTCATACTATTGCTTTCCGTCCCGCGAGTCGAGATTTTTTCACCTCATTCCAGAAAATTTTTACTCGATGCTTTAATACTACGGAAATTAAAGGAAATAATAATAAAGACTCTTTAATTAAATCCCAGGTAAATTGAAGCCAATTTTTTCAAACTTTGATTTGCGAGAAGTCTTGTTCAATCACTAGCGATGATGTCAACAATTTATTATACATAATTTCAGCGAATCAGAACCCTCGTAAAGTGCAATCGTTAGATGGAAATTTCGCACAAAACGCAATGATGATTAAATTCAATTGCTTCCAATTTGCAGAATATGTTATCAGGAGTGGTGATGTTAACCGCTATTAAATTCCTAGTCATACCTAGCGAATAATCACTTTGACGCAATCCCCTTACTTACCATTTGGGTAATTAATACGTTACGCGTATCGCTGTACTGCGTCACTGCTGTTTTGTGATTACTTATCGGAAAGTACTTACCGAACAGATCGTAGTGTGAGTAATGGAAGTTAATGTAACATGTTCCGCGCTGCCACCTCTTCACAACTAATGTGCTCCTGATCCTATTATAAATGTGTAATCGATCAATTTTAATGGTATAATGTTCCCAAGTAAAAATAAACGGATGGGAATATTACTTTATTTGTATTATTTTATATTGAACACAATTTATCACCTTAATTGATTCGTTTGGTAGGTATAAGGAGTACTCATTATTTATATCCTTATTTTTTTATTTTTGAGACATTCACCCGATACCGCGAATCATTTTAAAATATGTAATTATCTTAAAATATACATTACAGACACTTTATTTACAAATGTCATGTTACAATTGTCAGAGAAATGTATTTTAGTAGCGCTTTGAAAGTTGTAAGCGGAAATACAGTGGGACATTTTAGTTTGAAGTTTGAAAATTCATTGCATTATTATTTTCAAAAGTTACGATAGAAACTTCGACATGTTTAAAACAATAATTTTTCATAGTTCTCCTCTGCAGTCATTATTATTTTTTACGATACTGTAACGAAAAACTCAGATTTATAAAGATAGTAAAATGCAACGTTAACAGAGAAAAAAATTATCCAGATTTAAAAAATCTGCGGATCAAAATTTTTGAATTATACGCTTTTATATATATTATTATTTCTTCTTAAGAGAATGTAAAATTTTTTATCCTTCTCATTTTGTTTAGTTTATATAACATTGAATTGTGTTACTTTAAAAGGCCGAGAAACGAAGAGGCCGAACTCCGAGAACGATTGAACGTAATTAAGTTTTAAATGCTGTGGAAGTGTGAAATGAACGACCTTTACGTTATAATGGAGGTAACACTGTGTTAATTAAAGCTTCATTTTAGTGCAGCAAAGATTTATCGGGCCAACCCACTCTAAAGCGGGGAATAATGAAAATTCAATGACTAATAATTATAATGTTTCCGTGGGTAATAAAATATATTAACGAGCATTAATGATATAATGTTATATTGTCATTGCGTGGCTGGGATCATAGACTTATCATATCCTATCCTGCAGTCTTATAAGCCAAGTTTTCTTGTTTTGTTCTCGATATTTTCATCCTGTCCACTTCAAATCATGTGTCATAGGTACCTTAAAGTAGACTTTTTTTATGTTTGACTCAATGTAGTCACGATAACTCCAATGTTGCCACGATATGTGTTTTTCATCAAACAAATTTGGAGTTAATGGTTCTTACGATTCTTCTATGTTCATGTTCTAGCAAAGCTCCAATAACTTTTCTGAGTACATCTTTGTCCCGAATGCTTACCTAGCTTGAACTTACTTTTACTACGGACAAGGCCTACGTTTCGCTACCGTGTAATACTGTTGGTCTGAGAAAAATATTATATTTACTTAATAAACAATTCACTTGAAGAATAAACGGATACAGTAAATAAAATAAATGAAGACATGTAAAATATATATTAATATGAATATGAATGTATACTTTACATGTCTTCATTTATATTATTTAGTGTATCCGTGTACTCTTCAAGTGAATTGTATATTAAGTAAAATATGATTTGGTCATGTGGAACGTATGAACGGGGAAAGGATGCTTAAGAAAATATATGAGGCGAGTGTTGAAGGCAGCAGGAATAGAGGGCATCCGCAAAAGACCTGGCACGATCAGATACAAGTGTTTGAGGATGGCCCCGTTAAAAGCCGCAACAACCGTAGAACTTGTATGAGAAGATGTATGAATGTGGGCGAAGCAAAAGTAGTGTGCCAGGATCGAAGAGTATGGCGTTTAATCCTCTCTGCCTACCCCTGCGGAGAAATGGCGATATGGTTAGTTAGTTAGTTAGTTAGTTGAATATAAGTTTATAATTATTTATTAAGATAAATTATAAAAATCTATATGGGAAACATGTATAGAAGTCTTTACAGGGTGGCTCAGGGCTTATGATCTGTACGAGCTAGCTCAAGTGATCACTTAGCATATATTCAATATTTACCATTACATATAAAAATATTTTTGAATATGTTTATATTAAATTTCTATGTCCATACATACATAGCGAAATATCGATAATTATGAAATACTTTTTTCCTTCGGAAAATGTTCCCAGAATCGTTTTTAAGTAAATTCTTTAACAAAATCTTACAACGTAGATACATTTTAAATAAGCGCGACTAGCAAACTAACCTAAAGTTGTGTAATATCAAAAAAAGTTTTTTGTTTTTATGAACATTTTTTTGTGAATATATTTCCTAATTTTCTGTACAGTACAGTTCTTATGTATAGATAGAGATACACTTTCACAAATTCTTAACTTTTATTAAAGAAGCCATAGGGTTTTTCTTAATTAAATTTCATTTTACAGTAAATGTAACAAAAGTTATATTTTTATGAAGGATTATATATTTGCAAAATAACATTAAAGTATAATAACTTCATTAATTCAATTAACAATCGACTATTATTTTTAGTTCCTTTCTTTTCACTCGTGGCGTCTGCTTGCTTGTTTCCTTGAAGAAAAAACTTTGGATCGATTTTTAACCCTTTTCCTGTAATCCAATCGAGCTGAAACTTTGCAAGCAGACTTTTGGCGATGATCAAGAAGATCTATCAAATTTTAGTTTAAAAAAAATAATTATAGTATAATTTTGTATTTTTAGAAAATTTAATTGATTTCTTAAAATTAGAAACCATACAAATGTTTGATTACTACCAACAGCTGTGATAAACCAAATATACACCTTATTACAAAGGGATAGTAAAGAAGCTGTGATAAACTATATGAATTCAGAGAGAAAATATGAATATTTTATTCGTTTTCAAAAATCGATCGTATTCGTTGCATCACTGAAAGCCCATGGGTACATACAATGCATATTTTATTTATAGACTTATTTATGCTAAAAATCGACCCTTGTTAACGACCTTTAGGCCAGGAGAAGTATGAGGGACGGGAAAATTCCTGGAATTTTTCTGCAAATTGTTGTAAACAAGTGACGTCAACAAAAGAATTGAGGTCAAATAAAGCCTATAAAACGGATGACAGATTTCGAGACTGACAGTGGATTTTAGACCCTTGGATAGAGCGGAAGCTATGCCTGATTTAGAAAAACAGTTGTTTTCAAACTTTTCCTCGAAAATCACCGAAAGATGAACCTTTAAAATAAATATATAGCTGAAGCTTCGAGTTTTCTATACTGGAAGATCTATCTACACAATCTAAGAAGGAAGACGAACTAAAAAGGAGTATGAAAGTCAAAGGACAGGAAACAAGGAACAAATAATAAAGTGGAATACTTTGAACCGAGCAGAGACGTCAAAAGGGGTATTTCAGTTAAACTGATTTATTTATTTTATTTTATTTATTCTTGATATTTCACGTACTAGTTCTAAATCATACACTAACATTTAATAGGTTTATTCTTCAAAAAGTAAATAATTAACGGTCGTACAAAACATTTAATTGAAATTTCAGTTTCGGACTATAATGCGTAATAAGTAATGGATTCCTTAGTATTGTTTTGATTGGTTTATAATTGTGCGATCTAATAGGCAAGGTTTATCGTTCGTCGGACCGTCGAAAACCAGGGCTTGTGACGATTGGTAATGGATGTTCCACCATGTCAGAGCATGACCACTACTAGTCAAGGGTATACTAGAAATAGTGCGTTTTCTGCAGCCTGAGACATGAAGAATAGTGTGTACTGACTGTTTAACGTCTGCTAAATTGCCAATGGAAGTACCTCAGGCTTTGGCAATCTTCGATCTACCGAATGACACACCTTGGGGAGTGTATAACGAATGATTAAATTCCACGTTATCTACATGAAATATGTATTTCAATTTCGATGATTCAGACAATCCGTCTGTTTGTCCCATTACTTACGTTCAGGACAGGAAACAACTGACTTACCTTCATCATCATCATCATTAACATTATAAAATGATCCTGTGGGGCTGCCTATCGGCGACATGTGCACATCACGAGTTTCACCGTTGGCCAAAATCACCATAAAGGACTGCATTATAATTATCTATTCAATAACTTCAAGGATACCTTTTCATCAACACAAAATCAACACAGCAGTGCCACAATGGATCCGTTTGACGCAGAATTAAGGATTCCCAGCGGATCTCTGTGCCACTAGCTTGATAACGTTGTATCACATTTCAAATCATCATCAGTTAACTTATGTCTACGAAAATCACCGTCAGACACGAGGAAGGATTCCTGATGTGTATATGTCGCCGGAAACCTGGTACACTTCGTGGGATCACCATCTTATTGCATGATACTCAAGCAATTAAAGAATATCAACCCACGGGTTGACCTGTTCGTTCTAAGGAGAGGGGGTTCATCATTTGTAAAAGGTCGGAACCCATCCGGAAGGGCGTACGTGGAGGAGCCCTTTCCACCCTTATCTTCGCGGAATGACGATCAATTAAATCTGGCGTCAGTCATATAGTCTTCAAATTATTTTAAGTATTTTAAATTCACGGGCTGCTAATAACTTCTAAATACTTCGAACCGGTCAACCTCGAGCATTTATAATGTAATTAGGATTTATATAAATGTTTCCTTCTTCCGAATTCATGAACAGAGGAGGCGAGATCTTCACTTCAATATTTCAAATCGAAAGGTAGGAAATTTATCATAATAACTGAATCTTTTATGTTTTTCATAAATTTGTTTCCATATACGTTTTTCTCCCCCGTCTAAATTAAATTATGTAGCGTAAATTTATATTCTCTCGTATGGTTTGATCACTGGAAATACAACACGTTTTCTAAAAGAACCATGGGTTGCTTTGCGTCACAATGTGGGTACTAGACTAACATCACGAGCCATTTTTATAGATAATTACGTATAAGTATACATTTTAATAGATTAAGTTAAACGATATCACGAGCCATTCTTATAGATAATTACGTATAAATATACATTTTAATAGATTAGGTTAAACGACATCACAAGCCATTATATAGTATCAGCGTCTAGAATGATATTTACGTAAACATATTAGAGTCCTGATATTAATTAAACATCGATAAACGACATTACGAAGGTGTCACAATTTTAGGGAACAATTCTATCATTTTCAATTCAGTTCTTTCGAAAAAAAGGGTTATTCAGATATTTATTTACGTAGACATGCTTCTAGTTATGTCAGCTATTTATGCGAGCGGTTTCAGGACAGTAAAAGCGCGGTGAAGGATAGTTAAGCTCGTCATATTAGAAATAGAATTTGTATTAAATAATGTATAAAAACGAAATTTTTATTTGGTAGCTTCGGTTGTGTGAGGTGGGGGCGACCACTTTATACACCGGTAGGTAGGAAGGGATTCATTACACAGCGGCCTGACGAGAATATTTAAAATTTGAATTACTCCGTCGGTATATGTAATAGGTACTTTACTACGAATTTCGAAAATTTATGACAATTGGTTCATAGACGACAGCAAAATTCACAATTATATCAAAATCTTGATTAAATTGACTGATAAATGTTTTTAGAATTTAATCTTCAAAGCATGAAGTGTCTTATCACAGCTCAAAACATCTGATATTTTAGAAATATATTAAATTCCTGTAAGTGTTATTTTGGGAGTATAATAAAAACTTGGTTTTTATGGGTCAGTTTTTTTAGAATGTTTTTTACGTAAATAGATATAAATGTCATTGAAGTTGGTTTTCGTATTTGTTTATAGTACGAAAATAAGACATGATGTCAGCTCACAATATTATGTATGTCTATCAAGGTTCAAATTTGCCTAATAGCTGAAAGGTATTCAATCATCTGCAATTCTGCTTTCCAGGTAAATATATTAATTAATTATAGCTATAATCGATACATTACTCAACATACAACGTACATATCAATTTTACATACGTTTCTAGATGCCGAATAGGTCATTGCTTTGTAAATTCACAAATAAGGGAGATTAAACAACGTGCTTATTTATTTAGTTTGAAACAATGTTCCTAATTTTTTCTTAAACTGTGTCACACAGTTTAGGAAGTTATGCATGTTACTGACAAAGCTTGAAATAATAATACATGTTTATTTATATAATATATGTATTGCAAAAATATTTTCAAATATTAAAGACGTATATAGCTTGCTTAAAAAAAGTGTTCCTAGATATTTACGGCTGATCAGGACCTTGTGTGTAATTTTCTGGGATATTCTGCCGTACACGTGTATCGGATACCTTTGCTGGGTCTATCAGCAGGGATAATTTGAACATAATGAGTGAATTTAAATGAACAACGATACCTTACATAAAAAATCCCAATATATTTATATGTGTAAGTTAATGCAATCGTTAATTTCCTTTGAATATATGCCAGTACGTTTATGTTTTGAACCTTTCTGGTTAGGCGACGTAATAAAGAAATGTATGCCCCTCAGGATGACGATTGATTAATGTCTATTACTATATTTAATGTCTTTCCTGAGGACATATTTGAGTTTCCCATGTCATTTCGTAAATGCCGCTGCTTCTGTGAAATTGTACACCGAGGCTAGATGGCGTTGGTCACGCACGGGCAAAACTGTCGCGCGCCGGCGCGGTAAAATATAATCCTTTAAAAACTCTGTTACAATAACATTGCTCTGGTTTGAACGCGAACTAACATATATATAATATAATAGATTCATAATTTTTTTGGAATCATATTGTTTGTGTAATTATCCGCGAGAGTTTCACCAGTCCAGATTTAACTCCGCGTGTTGTTTTGACTTGGAGAATAAGAAGACCTTCAAGATATCTGCAAAAAACAAAGACTGCCCCAACTGCCTCGAGGATGAAAACTGGCACAGGTTAGTGGTTATTTTGACTTGATTTGATTGACTCATATCTGTTTTTCAGGGAGAAAACGTAATCTGATATTTTGCATTGTCATCTTGAGATGCATTACTATAGTCGAACATTAAGTTCACGCGGCGGATAACTATTTACACGTTGTCCGCCCGCCCACTTTCATTTTTCAAAAGAAAACAAATCAAAATACTTAACAAATTAATACTCATGTAATGTAAATGGGAAATTTTTAAAGTAAATATATAAAGTAATAAAGTTCTTAGGTTTTCACGGTCACTCAGATTTTACTGGTTTGAGTCTTCGGGGTATTATGCCGAGTTTTTACGACCTTTCTGACCGACGTTTCGGATTCCATTGTAGGGTCCATCATTCAGCTCTGAAGGGATCTGAAAGGTCTTAAAAACATGGCATAATACCCCAGAAGACACAAACCAGAAGAATATAAAATAAGATTTCTGATTGGAATGATGTGTAGGAAAGCTATTGCATACAATCGTTTTTAAAACGTTAACTAATTTATATTGAAGTGAAGACGTCAATTATTCGAAAACCTGTCTGGTGTTTTTGTAAATACGGAAGAAGATCCGAAAATCGCAGACCACCAAAATAAATAGATATGAATAGATATAAGATATGAATAGATATATAAATAGATATAAGCATTTAAGAAAAAAATCTTGTCTCTCTAGTTCTTGTCTCTCTAGTTCATTGTCTCTTTAATTCTTGTCTCTCTAGTTCATTGTCTCTTTAGTTATTGTATCTCTAGTGCATTATCTCTCTAGTTCTTGTCTCTCTAGTTCATTGTCTCTCTAACTCTTAACTCTGTAGTTCATTGTATCTTTAGTTTTTGTCTTTCTAGTTCATTGTCTCTCTAGTTCTTGTCTCTCTAGTTCTAGTCTCTAGTTTATTTTCTCTTAATTTCTTGTCACTCTAGTTCAATTTCTCTCAAGTTCTTGTCTATTATTTAATAATTTATTGCGTTATTATCTAGTGGGATTTGCGGCCCATTTTAATTATACATGGTATATTCACTGTTTGATAATGGCTTTGCAAGCCGAAACAGCTGTCACACTAAAAATAGTTGACCCGCAGAACTTAATAATAATATTTATTAAAATTTAATCTATTTTAAATTTCACTGATTATAATAATTATTAAAATTTAATTAAATTTATACAAATATGGAGTTCTACAAATAAAACACAAAAACCATAAATAAATGAAAACTATAAAGACCAAATTTCACATAAGATGTAACACATACTCGTAGCAGGCTTCCACAGAGTGCTAGGAGTTAAGCATATTCCATGTTAACACATTACCGAAATACAGTGCTCTGTATGCGAGTTATCTCTTCTCTCTCTGTCCTCCTGGTATATAAACAATACAAAAAATCCTGCAGGCCCATAAATCAAACATTTAATTTCGCCCATCAATTAGCGCGCGAAGCGGTGCCCTTACCCGCCATTCCGACATATTGTGGAAAACATTTCGAATTTAAAAAAATCGAACAAAGCCGAATTACTTCCGGATGGACTGACCGTTTCATTACGTGCCTTGAATCGGGAAATTATAAATGAAAAATCATTACGGACTCCGACGCAAACTGGATTGCACCAGGAATATGCACACCGCGCGAAAAAGTTTTTTCATCCTACCTTTTGCGCTATAAATCTATAGGTATTTCGGTCAGCCACAAAAGCTACAGGAGTGTTATATTTTTTCTATATTTATTTTTCTATTTAATAATAAAATCTTTAATATAAGTTCTATAATTAATTGCACAAAAAAATTAAATAACATCAACAAATTTTGAAATCGTACTAAGAATCAAGATTTGCAAATCGTTTTAAAATACATCTAGGTTATATTAAATAATGTGAATATACACAAATTTTATTTATTATTTGAGTTATTTTAAAAACTATGATTATAATTTTTTATGAAATTTTTTTTTTTAATATCAAATATTATTATTAGGTTCTGCGAGTTTACTTAAAGCATTCACTTAAATACTTAGATACTTAAAATAAAATAAATAAAATAATACTTAAAACATTCTTTCAAATATAACAGTTGTTTTGGTTCAATGGCTATTATCAAAAAGTCTTCCTCGTAAGACGAAATAGCTGTCATAATTTAAATAATGCATTACTGCAATGATAGTTCAACTTTTTGAAAAAAATAAGACAGATATATTGAAAGAAAATGCAAACTTTGATATTGCATAGTTACATAACCTTGAAATTAGGTCATGGTTGCTTCAACGTTTTAGACTCATAACATGGACTCACAACACTCTGTATAATAGATACAATAGTAAAATATTAAAAAATTAGCAGTAAATATAGATCTGTTTGGACTATTATAAATTGAATTGTGCTTTAATATTTTTTTAATTGATAAGACACTTTGGGAATATGGAACACACAAACATGAGAAGAAGGGCTATTAAGATATGTAAAGCGAGTGTTGAAGGTAAGCTATAAGGTAGAATACGTATTTCAAGACTGTCTTGTTTCAACAAATACAAAGCAAGCTTCAATTATTGACTAATGTGGATAAGAAAAGGTAAGCTGGCAGAAGAGGAACGAAAGTAGATTGAATGCAGTGGAGATGAGATCGCTCAAACGTATGTGTGGCAAATCAATTTATGATAGAGTAAAGATTGCAGATATTAGGAATGAATGTTAAGCTTATCTTAGCATAATTAATAGAATAAAAAAAGGGTTGCTCAGATGGTTTGGGCATGTTGAGGGATTGAATGAGGAAAAAATGGTAAGACAGACATATAATTCATGTTTTGATGGCGCCAGAAAGAGAGGGCGACCGTGGATGACGTGGCGTGACCAGATAAACCAGATACTGGAAGATGGTCCCGTTGGAAGCCTCAACAACCGGCGAGCTTGCATGTGAAGATGTATGAATGTGGGTGAGGCGAGAGTTGTATGTCAGGACAGAAGAGTGTGACACTCTATCCGCTCTGCCTAACCCCACGGGGAAATTGCGTGATCGTAAGTAAGTAAGGAATAAAATGTAAGAAAATTAGTGATTAAAGGATAGTGTGGCGATCCATTCTCTACGAATGTGAAAACGGTATGGAAAAAAGAAATTATAAAGTAATCAATCAGTTACCGATTCTTTTGGTGTCGGAGTGATTCTAAAAATATGAATCTACTTTGACCCCTAATTTATCCGATTACGCAATGCTGTTGGTATCTGCAGCTTCGTGTCCTAACATGTATTCCTGGTTGACATTGGTGTACCCGCTTCGAGTCAAATGAAAGGATTATAATCTGTGATATAAATGTCATTTAATATCTGATTTTGTATTTTAGTAATATCATTTTGTGTTATCGATTCAGTTCAGGGGTCACTCGGATTTTGTAGAATGTAACAAGTATTCGTAGTAGGTACAATAAACGTCACAATCTTATTCTCGAATTGTCGAACAGCAGACATGGTTTATATCAGATATAATAAAGCATTCATACAACATTTTGATGTAACGCTACACCCAGGTTTCATATCCATTCGGGAGGACGTCGAATTCGATTGGACTAAATAACGGAATATAACGATTTTTTAATGGGATTCAACAATTGATTTTAATGAAATGTCAAAACCTTCAAAATCGTGACATTCTTTGTGTACAAGTTTAATGAAAACCAAATATTTTATAAAATAAACAAATTTAAATAAATAATTTATTTCCTCACCCGTTTTAATCTAAGCTGTAAGAAAAATAACGATGTAATTTATACCCTTGCAAATCGACAAAAACTTTTAAAATTGTTATTATGGTGATATTTTGGCGAAGTTAATTGCTTTCTGATATGAGAATTCTTTTAGTAAGATGTGGCCACTGAAGTTTTTTTTTCGTAAAACCTATTTTTAAAATTATGATTTATCGTTTACGTATCGGCGACGTAAATGTATCACTCTGCTTTATATCTTCGCTAAAAAAATCATCATTACATTTTTTGAGCGAATGATTTTTTTTGTTTTTGCTGTGTTGACGACCAATCCATTTTTTTTTCAATTGAATTTTCTTGGATTTGTACAGCTCAAAATATTGGTATTTATTGCTTTACGTTTAGATAATGTATAAAGTTGTATGAAGTAATTAACCAAAGACTGTATAATGTACTCGTACATAGATCTAATATTTTTCAAAATCTTTATTGATAATGATAAACATAGCAAAAATTGATCCTGAATTAAATCTGTGGGTGAAAGAAACAATTAGGTTTCTTTACGAAATATCTCTAAAAGCCTTTATTATTTTTAATTGATTTTTTCACCAGTAGTTTTGTTTTTTTGTACAAGAACTTTGAACCAAGTTAACTAGTGTCGTTTTTTTATGCCAAATTTTTCAAATAATCAATCATGTCATTTTTCAAAAAATAGTCGCATTTTATTTAAATTTCTGACATAACTATTTTTCCATGGTAGATATGTATCTAAAAAATAATTCTGCATACTTAACCAGAACTCCATTTTATTTACTCATTCAGTTTTTTTCTTTCGCCCCAGAAATAATAACGTAACGAAATTGATTTTTTAATTTATTCATCTGATTATATGAAACAATTTCTATTAACTAATCCATAAAATGAAACACGCTATCCATTTATTAGAAAACTTAAAATTAAAAAAATTGAAAAATTAAAATACAATTTGCCTAAACTTAAAAAAAAAATTAATTAATTGGAATTGGGAAGTATAATGGTGCTGTTAATTTTGATTATATAATAAAGAAATCTGAAATCATTTCGCATCAAATGTCCTCTCTCCCAGTAAGTTGCCCAGTAGGGCTTATTTGCTTTGAAAATAGTTGAATTCGCTAAATTTTCCCTTTCAGCTGTGCGTAATAATTATAGTTGGAGCGACCTTTAGGGAATTAGCAAAATTGGCGGTAACCCATCCACTGGGATGTACTCCTGGTAGATACAATGTCTATTTTTCCTTTATTAATTGCGGTTTTAACTGTTTAAACCTTTTTAAAATATCTATTTTTACCTATGCTAATAGCTTATACTCACGCTTATCCACTATTGGCAGCAGACCTTCTCGAATGTTTTCAAAATTTTTTTTGGCCATTGTTCTTCAATTTCACGAAACGTTTCATAATTTTATGGTTTGCTTGTACGCTATGACATGACACTGCGAAACGTCAAGAATACATCCATATGGTTTGCTTGAAATATCAGTTTTATTTTAATACCTCAATTTGAAACAGTTATTGTGCGTCCACACTGACTGCTATTGAAACCAATCGACGTTACAAATATAAACGATCAATGTTATACACACAATATTTTAAAATTAATTATGATTTTTTAATTTTGTTGTCACCTTGAAGTCTTGTGAAATGCAGTTAATTGTGAGCGGAATTGATTAAGAGTTGCGCATGGCTAACTTTTCATTCTACTCGGCCTCGAAGCGTGAGAGAAAAGCCATCTGAACTTGAAAAAGAATTAAGAGGGGGACTGGAAGAGAAACAGAATGTGGGAAAAATCCGAATGCAGAAAGCTAAGAGGAGATAATAAAACACTTAATTGGATTAAAGTTTAGAGCTGAAAGATAAAAGCGAGCACTTTTTGAATTGCTGCTAGGTATAGTGGTGCAACGTAGTGCCATGTTTTACATACATATAATACATGTAGAATTTTCCAGTGGGATTTTAAGAGGAAAAATGTAAGAAAATTATTAAAACAGTTCATCATAAAAAACTACAGCAATATAAAAGCATTATTTATATGTTCGTATTATATTTGTTAATTTAAAAAAGTGTAGCCTGGAGCTGGCAAAAGAAGAACGAAAGTAGACTGAATGCAGTGGAGATGAGATCCCTTAGACGTATGTGTGACAAATCCATTTATGATACAGTGAAAAATGAAGATAATAGGAATGAATGCAAAGTTGATCTCAGCATAATTAATAGAATTAAAAAAATGTCGCTCAGACGGTTTGGGCGTGTTGCGTGCATGAATAAGAAAAGAATGGTAAGAAAGATAGATACTGCAAGTGTTGTTGCCGGCGCCAGAAAAAGAGGGCGACCGAGGAAGACGTGGCATGACCAGATTAACCATATACTGGAAGGTGGTCCCGTTAGAAGTCACAACAACCGGCGAGCTTGCATGCGAAGATGTATTAATGTGGATGAGGCGAGAGTTGTATGTCAGGACAGAAGAGTGTGGCACTCAATCCTATCTGCCTACCTCCACGGGGAAACGGCTTGATGGTAAGTAAGAAAGTTGTCTTTCTTTTGCTTTCTGTGGCCTGCAAAAGCTCTACGGTAGACGCCAAAGTATTGCTTCAGATTCTTGTACCACAATTATTTCATTTTTTCAAAGCCCCCATCTGATCGGATAACATCTTTTTATATATGTCTGGTATTTTTTCATCCTCATTATCAGATACAATTAATTATTAATATAAATACAGTGTATTTTTAATCTATTTAGGTAGAAAGGTGGAGCATGATACGAAAAGGTTTTTTTAATGGTAATATGAATTCGGGAATCTAATAGATTGATACCTCCCTGTGATGATTAATCTCTTTAAATGCCCATCTTAATTTCAAGTTTAATTAAAATTAATTTACCATTTTCATTCATAATTCTTCAACAATCGGTTATTGATGAATAAATAATTGGGTAGAAAATATTAGTTTTTTGAAATCCGTACTTCTTTTTACTTAAAACGTATTGTATTTTCTATGCACCTATTTTTTATTTATTTTATTAAGATTGTTGATATCATTTTATTTTGTGTAATTTTTCTAAGTATTAAATTAAGAAAATTATGTTTGACCTATTTTAGTAAAAGTGAATACATCGATAAAGAAAATTTCGGATGTGGACTAGATTCTAACCACAGGAAGCTCGGTACATAGAAAGCAGCTGGCGCCGTGCGCGGGGGCCGAGTGAAACTGTTAGCTTTTATTTTACCCGATGCCCCAATAACGAACGTGCAACGTTGCACCGACTCTGTCCAATTGTCGTCAGCTTTTATAACCGCAAGGCCCCTAAACTGAAATATTTATTGGCAAATAAAGGAATTTAGAACCTTCAAACACTTACCGCTCAGACTGTGAGACTCGTTTAGCTGCGAATACCCTTTCTCTTGTACGCTTTCAGAAACGTCACATTCTAACAAGTACTATACTTGGAATTCTCTTAGAATGTGAAATTTCGCTTATCGTATGAGAAAAATATGAAGGAAAATCTCGGAGGTTCCCATTTCGAGGTTTTCCTGTGATAATTTTTCTTGAAATGAAACGAAAATATAATCTCCTAAAATTATACTTTTGAAAAATACAGCACAAAAGAAGTGATTCAAGAATTTTCAATCAGAGGGTTGCCTTGAAAATTAGTGAAAGAAAGTCTTTTTAGAAAGTTAAGTGCAAAATTTCAATAGTAATGTGGTATGATGAACAATTATCTCCTTTCCACTTCCTAATATGTTCAATAAACCAATAATCATTCATTTATCAAAATGAAGCGATCTTAGAGGTAAATAATAATAAATTAGAGACACTTACAAAATAATTAAGTTAATGACTTACAGAAACTGGATTTATTTTCACAAAAATAGTCATCAATAAGCAGAGCTACTTTGTTCAAAAACGGGGGAATTCGAATGATAAATCTTCTGGTTTGTGTATTCTGGGGTATTATGCCGTGTTTTTACGACCTTTCTGGCTGACGTTTCGGACGCTTTTTATCAGCGGCTTAGCGAGGAAACTGCTTGTAACGTAACCTGTCTGGCTACCTAAGCTAAATACCTAACAATAAAGTTTAGTAATATATAAGTTTTACGAAAGCCCAAAGCTTGAGACTTTAAGCTACCGAATTGAACTTTATTACCACTTTTGTGACTTTTAAGCACACGTTTTATGCTTTAAGCAACTAGATGAAAACTTTTAGTCGAACTTGGAACTTCGGGAGTATATTTACATGAAAGCTAATATTATTATTTTTTTGTTAAGATTTATATTTTCAAAATTGGTCAGTCGTGATCTATCTAGTGGTTAGGAAAACTCCCCTCCGTTGTGTTCGTAGCTATCCAAAATTCTTTTGATATGTGGTGAGATTCGTATTTTTATTAACGCGACTAGACTAAGATAGAACTGATTTCACCTAACTATGGAAATAACAAACGCACGTAACTAATCCGTACTCGTAATTAACATAACGGATTCATTTACTAAAGATGATAGAACGCCTAGCCGTTATCGACACGAAATCCACGTATTATCTTCAAACACTTATAGACGAAATGCCAGAGACATAAAACATATTTCCGAAATTACTTTAGGCCCTTCTAGAAACCGCTCTAGAATTCTACAGTTTCGCCTATACGAGAGATAGCCGATATCGTCCACGTCCTGAGTCGGCCTAAAAGCCAATTATATGCGGCGTAGCCGAGGAATAAACGCTACTAGCAAAACTTCCTTGCATTGTACCGTCATAACTATAATACCACCGGGGTTAAAATACTGAAATATAAAACAATACAATCTTTGTCAAGTTAACGGCATGCGCTTAAGATTCCGTCCGCCTTGATTATCAATACCCCATAATAGCAGCTTAGAACAGTGTCAGCACAACCACACGCGGTACCCAATTATGACAGATTTACAAGATATAATAGCATACGTTATATTCAAAGACACAAGTAAGAATCTTACCTATAGCGCGTCCCACGGTGTTCAATCCGCTCAATCTGTTCACAGTACATAGTGGGAGAATATAAACATATTTATAAGAACTAAGGTGCATCCAGAGGCTCGGGGTAAGCTTTGTCTGACATTATCACAGCCCGAGATTCTAAAGGAATGGAAGATACAGTTTTGTAAGTGAAATTTAAGAAGTGTCTAACCACTTCTGTTCAAACGTGGATTCTAGATGCCCCCCCCCCCCCTGTAGGGGGGAGGGGGATACGGCCCCAGAGCATCGCCACATCCGGTGGTTAACTCCTGTTTAGACATAACCTACCACACTAAGCTGCAGACCAAAACCAACCCGAGACTCTGCTGCCTCTGCTGGGATCCATTCAGCGTCCTCGTCCTCCTGGCGACAAACATATCAGAAAGAAATCCCGCGTCTGATATTAAGGTTTGTATATGGTCCCGCGGGGCAGTCAAATTGACTGGTGTTTAATGATGAGGGTCCCACGTTGCGGCTACATGGGCCGGATCATTATGATGTTTACTGCTGATAAAAGGGCTGAATGAACTAACTGGGTGACTGGAAAAGACTCATCCCTGAGTCCGTCAGACAGAGCCATGTTAGCATCGCCAATTATAATTGATGTGATTGATCCCACGGTGTAGTCTAATTGACTAGAGATATTAAAGAGATAGTGTAGATCTGAATGATCCCACGGTGTAGTCTAATTGACTAGAGATATTAAAGAGATAGTATTCCAGAGTTAATATTATGGTTAATTGCGTGGTTCCTGATATGTGTGTCCTGTGCCAGAGGAGAAGGGCTCCGAAAGGCTCCTGGTATACAGCAGTATAGTAAAGATGATGAATGATGTGTCAGGGTGAGGTGTCAACTTGCATTCCCGATCAGGATACTCGTTCAAATAAATCAGCTTCTATTCAAGATATAACCATGGAGATCTGGATTCGATGACACCGAGGACGACCAAGCATCGAGATTCTTCCCACCAGTGTGTTAAGGGTGAGTTCTTGATGCCGAGCTATAGGAAACAGCCGCATATTCTTGAGTCGTAGCCTCTCTATTATAAGGATGGTATGCGTTAAGCTACCCATGTTGTACGCCCACCTGGCGTGTCACGACACTTTGATCGCCACGATGCGAAAGAACCCCGATCTCCCACCTTTCATAATCAATTCTGTCAGTCACGACAATCAAATTGGTGATGGGTGATGAAACTATTTTAGTACAGTATAAATTAGAATGTACATGATGGAGAAATAGCTGTCACTCCTGCATTCAGAACATAGAGGTTTGAAATCAACAGCCCCGCGACGATCAATCGCTGAGATGCTTTCCACCAGCGTGTTACGGGTGAGTTCTCGACGCCGAGCTATAGGAAACAACCGCATATTCTTGAGCCGTAGCCTCTCTATTATAAGGATGGTATGCGTTAAGCTGCCGATGTGGTACGCCCACCTGGCGTGTCACAACGTATTGATCATCACACCGTCAATGAATCCCGACCTCTTTCCTTCCATTAGCAAATTTTACAATGTTTAGATTATTTTCAATTGTAATTTTAAATATGTTTAAATTTTGCATACAAGCACCACGTTCAACAAATGATAAGAAGAATAGTTATAGTGAAAGGTCCTAGCTGACAGAAGTTGAAGTTCTCTGCAAACTGTCCATATCCTCTAGTAACGCCTTCAAATGATGTTCTCCTTGCATGTGTTTTCCAATAACAGCTTTCCAGTCATGTACTTAAAATAACGTCATCCTTGTGTGTGTGTGTACTACAATATCTGCCATCCAGTTAATGATTCCCAAAATAGTGTTTTCCTTGTATATTTATTTTAATATCAGCACCTGTAAAACTGTATAGGGTCCTAGAAACAAAAAGACTACTCCCTCTACGCCGAGCACATACAGGACATAAACCCCTTCAGTCCAGTTCATCCACAGATATACAAAAAGGCGAAAGAATAGTAATAGTAAAAGGTCCTTAGCTGGCAGAAGTTGAAAGTCTCTGCAAACTGTCCATACCCTCTAGTGGCGCCTGTGCTTTCCAATAACAACTTTCCAGTCATGTATTTAACATGTTACAATAAAATAAATATAAAATCCAGTTGCATTTTAAAATATATTATTTGAAGGAAATCTCTCGTACGATTTGAATTTATATCACACTGACAACCGTGATATTAATTACACATAATTACCCCGATCTCTCGTAAACATCCTCTGCAATTTTATCAAGTAAAACGCTATTCCAAATAATTAATAATATTTTAATTTTATTTATTTTCATACTGCTCCAAATCTCCTCTTAAATCCAGAATAATAAATATTAAACGCGACCCCGTTTGAACCATTCTCGTCTCATAATGAAGCCCAGCATCAATACGAAAACTCTCTCTAGAATTAATAAATACGAATAAATCTAAACAGACACAATATATACAATTCGAAACACGTCTTTATAGGAACTCCATAGGAACAAATCGTGTTAAAACGATTGCCCAATGACACGCAATACAAACATGCAACGAGTCCAATAAACCACACATTCATGTTACAATAAAACAAATACAAAATCCAGATGCATTTTAAAACATATTATTTGGAGGAAACCTCTCGTACGATTTGAATCCACATCACACTGACAATCGCGACATTAATTACACATAATTCGCGATCTCAAATATTCCCAAAATAATACATTTCGACAGTAAAAAACAACCAACCGTAATAGATAATACAAATGTGATCCCCAGCTGAAGACCGGACTGTGCACCACCCACGCAACACAACAACCATCATACTGCTACTAGGCAAATCATATAGAAATCCGTGTATTCAATCGCCAGCACAGATAATACAAAAATTCCTTTGCATAAAGATACTTCCGTTTGGCCGCGACGCATTTGAAAATTACATAAGTACCATGAAAAATCACCGGCTGGATTATCACCAGCCGCAAAATTACGATTCACTTTATATTAGATCCGATGCACGTTTAGTAATATAAAGTTCCAAATAGAATACACACAAAAGGCAACAGAAACAATCAACATTGGAAATGCCCATCTGCTCACCGTTCCAAATCTCCCCCGAACCATTATCAACCTCCGGCTCCTTCCTCGGCCCTGCCAATCCCTCCTCCCTCGACAAGGCCTTCGGCCGATTTCAAAGCTGAAAACTCAAGGGCGCTCTCCAATTTGTATCGCTAAATATCGTCTCCCTCTCCGGCATCTTTGATTCCAACTTTCATTGGCCAGATCCGCTGCTGGGCCGCGTCTGCGATTCGTCCGATTTAGTCAAAATAAAGGTAAAGCACGCGTCTTACGCGCGGCATACCTCTACGTTTCAGGAACAATAACGGCTCGTCTGCACCTACTTACCCGGCAAACATATAATTACAGAATATTTAACGGGTTGTGAAGCTTCTCTTTATTATAAACTTTAGTAGACAACCATTCCAGTATAAGCTTCTCATCAATATCAATTTAAATAAGCCAATATCATCACATGCTTTAGCATTAATCTGGATGGTGAAAATGTAAACTTTATTAGATAAAACTTTTCACTCTATGTAAATTGATTAATTAATATTCCATTATCTTTTGATAGTTTTAATATTAAATTAAAAAATATTAATCAATCACGATTAATAATAGTTTTGATAATAAATAAATTGACGTTATATATAAAAAGTATATTTTTTTTTTAAATCTTTTGTTTACCCTTAAATATTTGATACTGAAAAACATTGGAGGAAAATTGTATTTTTAAATTATGAAATTTCTAATTAATTAGTTAAGAATAGCTCAAATGTCATTCAACTAGCTTTTTATACTAATAAAAAATAAAGAAAATACACATTAAATAATAAGGATAAGAATAATTTTTAAAAAAATCGGGTGTAGTGATTGTTATTATTTTTATGTAGGAATTTTGAAGTTAGAGTTAAGGTGTTTAAATAGCAATAATTATTCTGAATTTTCTAACCATATTTTGGCTATGGATCGTTCCTTTGATATAAATAAGGGTTTACAAATTTTACATACAAATTATACAGAATCACAGTTTGATAAATTAGAAATTTTGGAAATAAGAAAAAGTGTTAATAGTAAATTGAATATTATAAATAACCAGGTCATGTTAAGTGCGTACTTTATTATTATTCATTTTCCGTATATAACATTTTTAATATTTTGAAAATTAAATGTTATAAATAACCCGGTCCATTTATTTCCATTTTACGTAGGTGCTTTATTATTATTCATTTTCCATATATAACTTTTTTAATATTTTGATTTTCTATACTTCGATTTTTCAATTTAATTTTTGTTAGTACACAATTGTATACTGACGAAGGGGCCAAAGGTCTTGAAATATGTTAATATTTCCAACATAAAAAAGTGGGGAAAATTATCATAAAATTGTAATTTTTGACATAAAATTGTAATTTTTGAAGAAAAAAATCTATGCCGACGCTGTCTAAGTTAATTATCAGGCACATACAAACCAATGCTCCGCACAATTTCAGGATTATTGATAATGCCACGCAACAATCGATAAAAATTCGTAATCAGATGCACATTCCTTCTAGACTCTAAAGTGTTGCCAAGCGTACCTCGGAGGAACTCGGTTGGGTTAAGTCAAGGATAATTTATGCCCGTAGGTAATCTCTCATGTAGAGATATCTTAGAAATATAATAAATTGTTTCCTTGTTTTAAATGTTAAATTATGTTCATTTATGTAAAAAGAAGAAATAAAAAAAAATATATATATATATATACCTGACATAGATATAAAAAAGGACAAAACTTGGTAAATATTACTTATCTAAGTTACCACTTGGGTGCCTATGTATACTCGTATAATTATGGTGAATCGGATGTTTTAATTATTACAGTTATTCAAGCCTGACTGTATCCGTTACGTCCGTAATGTATTAATTAACAGATTCGGTGCGCTACTTCTTCACCGTATCTCATACAGACAGCCTCTTAACTTCATTTGTTGAAATCACAATTCAATTGTAATTTGTATTGAATAAATCAGTCACTAACATGCCATAAGTAATGGTGTAAAGCGAGCTTCAGATCACTGTCTAATTCCTATCTTCATCTAATCATCGGACACAACTAATATTTTTTATCGAAGCAGACAATAATAGTTTACTATACAATACTACTTTACTCTTCTGATACAATATAATTTAAAAAATATTTTTAACACTACCACATGTTAAGAAGACCTATAACTACAAGGTATCAAAACACATTACAAAAACACCTATGATTGAGAATATCACGAAAATGAACGCTTTGTATGAAAAGTCAATATCGTTCTCATTGTCAGTTCTCTGTAAATAATTGTATGTTAGTTAAAAGTTCGATTATATGACAAATTAAAATTTCTAACTTGAAATTTGCATACATTTTTTTCAATTTTTCTATGTTTTTATTTTTTTATAAAAAAATAATTAAAAATACAGGAATCATATAGATGTAATGAATGGGCGGCTCATAATCTATCTTCATGTTGTCTGGTCTGTAATACTTTAAAAGTGTAATATATTTGGGACCCCGACTTTGAATAAAAACCAGCGCAGTTTAAAATGCATAATAAGCAGAGTCCCTTTATTTGATTCGGTGAAATTGTTTAGGTTTACGTAGAGACGTCGAACTCCAAATTTGAACTTTGCCTTTATACACAACACACAAAGCCGTTTAAAATTCTCCGAGTGTTTGGCCGGGACATGCCCGATAATAAAAGAGGGAACGTTTGATATGGACAGACCTCATACCTCCTGGCGCCCGGATTACTTTTGTGTACGGAGCATTGAAAAAAGGGAAGATATCAGGAGCGCAGAAAATAAAGGAGACGAGCAAAGCCGGAATTTGGTTTCTCGGCAAAGGAGATGGTCGAACGAGATTTGAAATGTTCGGCCTTCTGCTTTCCTAATCCTCAAACGAATCTTTCATTCAGACATAAAAGTCTTGTTTAATTTTCTGTTCCATCAGGATTTTATTTAAATTGCGGTTTATGGGGGCGGTACTGTCGGATGTAATTGAAATTATTTTGCATTTGAAGTTATGAAAGAAAACCCGCAAACAATGGGCGTGTTTTTATTCTGTTAATTTGAATTATTTATTAATTTATTTTATTCTTCCCAAAAAAAGGCTTATTATTATGATTCTCTGCATCCCTATTTAAGGCAATAGCACAGATGAGGTTAAATATGTGTTGGTTATCCATCGCTAACTTTATTGTAATGAGGCGATCAAATTTTCTCTAGATGTTAACTATTCGACATTTAAAGTGAATTTCTAGGACTATACCCACTCCATTATCGGACTATACCCACGCCCTAGGATGAGTATTCGCGAAAACGGCGCTATGTAAATTATCCAAAATATTATTATTATTTATTATTATTCTGTTTCTTGTCTTTGCCACGGTATACCAATTGGTACCCTCAACCTAGGTCGTTAGATTTAGATCACTTCCATATTGTTTATTGTATTAAATAATATTTTATAAGAGCAGTGAATGATATGCACCGCTTACCCAGGATCGCTCTAAGGGTAAAAGCTTCCATATCAGCCCTACTCAATTGTCTCCAGGTCGACATTTTTAATTAAACTTAAATGCCCCTCCCCGCAGGTCTAAACTTTTACAAAGAGGCACGGCCACAAAAATAAAGTCATTTACTGTCCCCGTCGTTAGTGCAGCTCCCGTATGGAGGACGCATTCAGCCGGTCCTGACATATTTTGTAATGTATTCTTCTGGTACTTGTAGTCTTTTGTATTCCTGATGTATTTTCTTGCGATTTCTCTAATTTTATAAGAGCAGGCGGATAAAGTCAAGACAAACAGAAGACGAGTGACGAGCGCCCAGCAGACTGGACCGCAAAGGCGACAGATGACGCTCTTTTGTGAGAGCTCCGCGAGGGCGCTTCAAAAGTACAATAATATTTTATAAATAATATTTTGGGACAACATGGAGTCGCACTTTTGACATTATTTGTAGTCTTTTTGGTCTTTATTATAGCTGGTGTTTGTGATCTAAGGCGTGATTCCCTTTCTTTTTCGGAGACAGATACGTTTTCCATCACTCATATTGTGCCTCCACTGGGTCTTATTTCTTTTTTTTTGTATGCTCTATCAAGTTTCTCCAATGCTGGCGATCGCTCTAGTGAAGGTTACTCTGTCCTGCGCTACCCGAAATAGTTCCTTTACGCTTCTTATACCGGTCTACTCTCGTATGTTTTGTTGCTGAGACATCTGTCTCCTACCTCGGCGATCCTCTATCTTGCCATTTAATATTACTTGTAGCAAGTGATATTTATCTCTTCACAGCATGTGACCCAGATTTGAAATTTTCCTGACTTCTACTGATGAGAGCAATTCTCTATGTGTTCCAGCCCATCTGAAATTTTCTGTGTTGGTGATCATGTCGGTCCATGGGACTTCGAGCATTCTCCGCTGAAGCCACATTTTAAGCCTTTTCACGGTATTTACTTTCAACGTCCATGACTCACATCCATACAGCAATACCGATCACACAATATTTTATTATTCTAACATTCTCTTTATCTTCTTATTTAAGTACATTAAATTAAAGAGTCTTCATTTTAGGTTAAGAATATATATATATTTTTAAATAGAGATGCGATTATGGAATACGTGTCGCATCAATATTCTAACTTTTTTCAAACTTGTTTTATTATTTTATTTTATCTTCTTATTTAAGTACATTACATTAAAGAGTCTTAATTTCCGGTCAAAAATAAATCATTTATTTTTTTTAAATAGAGATGTGAATACGGAATACGTGTCACATCAATATTCTTACTATTTTCAAACATGTTTTATTATTTTATTTATTTTCGCTTGTGCTATGAAAGTAGGACTAACTTGCTGGTATGGAGTGAGGTTCGAACCCGCGACCTTTGGATCACGAAGCAAGAGTCCTAACCACAAGACCAACGAGCTACTTTTTGATTCCTTAAAACACTTTTGTTTTTAATTTTTAGCGGTTTTACAAAAATTTGAGCTGAATTTCTTAAAAAATATTTTTGTATCATCATTCAAAAATAGGAAATTTAAAAAAAGTTGATTTAAATAAAATGAAATATAATCTCTATTTTAGTACTGGAAAAGGTACAAAACTTGCATATATATTTATTTTTATTTTGTGATAACGTCAGAAATCTCTGTAGTACAAAATAACAAGCGCTTTTTAAAACCAAATTTATTAAAGAATGACACAATACAACGTACAGAAAAATCAAATCAAAGAAAAAATATTTAGCTGCTACTGGGATTTGAACCACGGACCTCCTCGCAGGCACGTTAACCAATTATGCTTAGCGGCCTCGTACATTTCCGTGAATGTATCGACCTTATCTATAAGTCTCTATTTTTTTACTTAATCTACTGTGAGATAATCCATACGTCCTTCGTCAGTTATTGGTTTGAGAATAATGAAACACATATAATCTACGTCAGTTTTACTGTCGTCACAAAAATAAAAATAAAATAAACTATCTTCTTAAACTTAAATATGGGAGTAAAATTTGAAGAAGCCCAATGTGTGATGGACTTGCCGAAGACTGCAGATCATTACAAAACCTGGAACTCTTAGACGCATATGTATAAAATCTTTTTGCGAGAGCATGGTGAATGAACAAATTAGAAATGAGTGTAATGCTGGGTGCAGCACAGTAGATAGAATATAGGAAAGCCTTCTGAGATGGTTTAATCGAAAATTTGTCAGGCAAATGTTGTAGACAGCAGAAAAAGAGGGCTTTCGTGAAAGACCTGGCATGGCTAGACAAACCAAATATTGGGGGGCGAGTCTGTAAGATGCCTCGACAACCGAAGATGTATAAAAGTGGATGAAAATTGGTGTGCCGTGATAGAAAAATGCGGCAATCTATCCTCTCTGCCTAATCTTGATGTGCGTGAGCGTATGTGAATATGTGTGCGGGCCAAGTGGGTGGTACTGAAATAAGTCACGGTCGAAGGATAAACCAAAGTAGGTATTGTATGTTGTTGTATTCTGTCCGTAATAAGCGTATAACGTCCGTAATAAGATAACACCAAAGTGTTCTTAAAAATTCCTGACTCTTACACATAAAATAAAAAAATATCACTCAACCCTTGCGGCTTGCGGGGAATGGCGTGCTGTTTATTTTTTTCTATTTATTTTTATAAAATAATTAAATGCGTAGAGGCAATACGTGAAACATCAATATTTTCATTATTTTCAAACAAATATAGAGCGCCTTTGCTATGAAAAATAGGACTAACTCGCTGATCGGGAAAAATACTAGAACCCGCGACCGGTGGATTACTAGGCAACTATCTTAACCGCTAGACCAATAAGGTACTCGATTTAGTTAGATGCATTATTTTGACACTCATTTATTTACGAAAAGACGAACATTTTAATGGGAGGTAAAATAAATAGATTCGTTATTTTAATTTAAAATTCACGTCGTTAAGGCGGTAAGGCGCATTTTTTCATTATTTTGTATACATATTTATACATTTCGGTCATGCCCTGGCTCGCGGCGGGGGACAGTGGCTGTCCGGCGCGCGCTTAGCGTTCCGGTCACGACTGGTGCGGGGCCACGGGACAAGACTCCACTCAGGAATAAAATAAAGCGGTCAGGAGAAAAGGGATCAGGATACATGATTACAAGTGGGCCCCGGAGACCGCGAGTAGAAAAGATGTACATGTTACCTTCACCGAAAATCCTTGCACACGGAGTTTGGAAATCGAAAAAGTAATTACGACCGTTCTTTTTGATTTCAACAAAACGAAATGATAGTCCTGTTGATAATCGTGTATAGTATGGATTCACGAGTACATTATGATCTAAGCTAATCGCTTGGAACAAATTCAAAAAAAATAATTATTCGCTTTCTCAACTTCAAATTCAATTGCGTTTCTGACGATTATGACAGTTCATGCAAAAATATCACAATCTACCATTATACAAACGTCGGGAAATAGGTGATTTGATGTACCTACTAAAAATTGTATCGGGCAACGTTGACTGTCCTTAACTATTAAATAGACTAAAATTCCTGTAGGTCTCGTAGGCACAACCCAGTCTTTCAGATTGATTTTACCTCATCCAACTCTTGTCGTAATTTATATTTCTTGAGGATATGCGATGAATTCAATAAACTGATAAGATTATTGGATATTGATCTGTCAGAGTGCAGCCACACAAGATTAAGAAAAATTTTGAGTGCAGAATTTTTTTCTACTTAATAATTAATTCCCTTTTTCTCTTGTTCATTATTTTTGTAATATTTTTAACATGCCTATGTTTTTCTGCTAATAATTAAGTCTCTTTTTCGTTTGTTTAAATTTTTTATTATTTTTTGTTTTATAATTCTTTACATGCCTAAATTTAATTCATAACATATTTAACATTACTTACATATTTCTAAATATGGAGACCTGTAATTGACCATCTATATTATATCAATGTTTTCTGTGCTTCTTTGTTGTGCTATTGGTCTTCCATGAATATTAAATAAATAAATAGTTTCTTTTACATTTTTATTGATATTTTCCAATTTTTCAAACACTATACTTTTGTTCCTTCAAAGGCCACATGTGTTTTTCGATACGGTGTTTGTCTTTAACATTAAAGAATAAAAAGAGCCATTTACAAATGCAACATGTTTTATACTATTATGTAATTCTTGATTTACTACCTATTTAAATAGTTCTGTAAGTATTCAAGGTCACACTTTGCATACCAATTTCACGAGTTTGATTGTGAAGATAAAAAAGAATTCCCACCCTACCGAATGAATCTTCATGTTCAGTGTATTCAGAAAGCTTATAAAATAGAACGGATCAACACGGTGTGAAAGTAATACTTGCTGTTTGGAATTGCAGCTTATTAGAAGAAAAAAAATCAGGTTTGGTCATGAACAGGAATAGTATTTATTGAGGCTATGGCATACGAGAGGTCGCTCGAGCGTGTTACTCGTATCTTGCGCCTGATTGGCGTAGCGGCTAGAACCGGCGGTAGCTCCCGACCACCACACCAATATGACAATATATCATTTTTCTTATACATACTATATTATATTACATACACATTTTAAAAGGGATAATCGTGCACTGAATTTAAAAAAAAAGTTTTTTCTTTAAATTGGGCAAAGTCAATTAAAGATAATATGTTGCTACGTATCAATTAACACCATTAACAATGTATATAATTATATTAAGTCAGCTCATACAGATTGTAAGCCATGGTCCATCGTACAAAGAGACTTTCATACACGTTTTACATATTTATGGCTTCATATTTGTGAGACTTCTATAATTTATCTTAATTAATACAAAGCTGTAAAACCGTTGTAAAAGCTCACTAAGGCGTTGATAAAAACAAATAAATTAAAAAAAAATACGTAGTAAAATTAACGATGCACTAAAATATGATAATCTTAATTCAACAAAGTTTTTTCAATGGTGATTCTAACACTTACACAAGCTTGGTGAGCTGCTGGCTCGGAACAGGCAAGGAGCCTCTGGAACTTGCCTGTTTCGAGCTCCGAGAGCGGAGCATCTATTCCCTTTTTGGTCGATGCCCACACCGTCGATGCATTTCGCATGGAAGCTCACTTGAATAAATTATGTAAAGCTGAGTAAGAACCCGCCTTCATTGTCCCGTCTTACCTTTAGCTATTCTTCGCTGGCCCAATTTGCACTTATGCTGATCCCTTCATATATGGGCTACGTATGTCGGGCTTCGACATACGTAGCCCATATATGAAGGGATTCCTGGTGAGGTCACAATTAAAGCTTCTCTAAGTTTATTCTTCTTTCTGTACGTCAAGTATTTCCACCAAGTTTGGTAATTTTGTTAGTCTAGCGGATTAGGACGACCGGATTCTTGATTCTCCTTGTGTGCCACCGGCAAAGATTTCCAATGATTAGAATTCCATTTGATTTTCTCGCAATGAAAAGATATACTTCCTTTTTCTATTATCTCATGCGTACGTTTTCTTTTTTCTTTCCGCGTAATGCTTAATATATATCTTTTCATGCCTCTTTGTGTTGCTTAAATTTTTGGACTTGTTTTTAAATAGAGAATTTCAAGACAACTATCAACATGATGAAAGGGTACACATGCTGTAATGCATCTAAATGTGACGGATGTCTGTGTGGTTGGAAGGGACGGAAGATGCATGTATGTGACCACGTCGTGTATGGGGCGCGACCATTCGGGATCGCCGGGGTTTCAAAGGAGAGACGCAACCACCACGTGCCATCTGATATTGTTGTTTATTGTATCAAGATCTCGATTCAGTAAGGTCGACCAAAAAGGGTGATAACCAAACCTGAAATTCCCTGGCAGAAAAAGAGAGAGCACTTTATTGGCGAGGCTGGTCAAAAACATCACACAATATTTCGCAATTATAGTTGTCAATATTATACCATCACCTACAAAAACAGTGTCTAGCTATACAACTGATCATCCAGTAAGTTTTATTTACGACTTTGTATTCGACATTTATTGATGATTATTTTTTATATTAAAAAATGAAACATAAATATTATTTGTAATGATTTTTATGAAAAGGAGATTTCTTAACGTCATTTTGAACGGGTTGCTTGTCCTTTAATAATAATGAAAGGGATCGCGGCGGGGAAGTATTTGGAAGCCGGAGCTTAGTTCAACCCTGGTTTAATCCCCGTAGAGATGGGTTTTTGATAATTAAATTAAATGGAATTATCAATTTTCTGTCCGGTTTAACAAACATTTTCCGTTGGTACGAATGTATATGGGATTACGTTCTGGACCTAGGATTAAAGTCTGAAACACAAAAAAGTCGGAAAAGTGAAAGAACATGACAAATACAAATACATCCAATCAGCAATTACTCTCTTTCAAAATGGATATTGCTCAAAACCTACCAAATAATCAGGATTTTCCGTTGATGGAACAGGTTTTTTCAACCTTATTTCATATTTGCAGCACGCGGTTAACAGGAAAAATGACCGATGAAAGAGGAATCAGGGGTGCGTAACACTCACGTGTCGTGGCTGCGGGGGGAATTAATGAAAAAACTGGAATTTTATAACTGATTTATTAATTACTGATTTACTAATTATTTGATGTACAAAGTCACTTAACACTATTAAATTTAATGCTATTCTTTAAATTAAACTGTTTCGTAATTCATCAGTCATAAATAGACACTTTGTTATCACACGTTGTATTCAATATTCACTAGAACATTCCATCCAGTTTCCACACCTATTATTCGCTTCGATTTATTTCACTACGTAAGAACTTTTCCAGATTATTTGCCGTCGAATTATCGCTTGGTTGACCACCCTGGCTTCCGCAGCTCGCGGATGCCTTCGCTTCTGTTTTATGGTCAAGCGCACTAAAACAACAACTATTCGCGGGTGGCCTGGTCCGTATTTATATCTGGCCAATGCTGGTATCGAACTTTCCAGGCGTCTCCAGAGCTTAGGAGAATTTTCTTTAAATAAATTAGCGATTTATTAGTTAGTGATTATATATTTCATTAAATTGACAAAGTCTCTTAACAGAAATATAAACTAAATTTAACATTAATCTCGAATTTTATCAATCGTCAAACTATTTCGCAAATTATCAATCATCTATCAACACTTTATTTACCACTTGCTAGAACAATCCTTATAATTCTCGCACGTAATTTGAATCAATCATTTATCGGTAAGAACTCGCTCGATATTTTGCTTCGGTTATTCTGATGCTCCGAAATTCTACAACTGGCCACCCCCGCCATCGTCCCGCGGTTGATATCTCGCCAATAGATATGTCTGTTACGCAATACGGTGGTTTTCGAATTCTCGAGAGCAATCTTTATTTTGCAGTGTTTACGATCTTATTGTTGTCATCGACATATTTCGTGGGATACTGTACGTATTTTTTTTTACATTTTAGTTACGTTCTCTTAAAATTGTATAATTGATATGGCGACATTTTTTAAATAAAATCATCCCACACGCTATCCAGTCCTTCAAAAGTTTCAATAAAAATATATCTCACGAACTTATGGATCCAATTTTGTGAAAAGTGAAAAGTTGCATTTTCAGTCTCTGTAACGTACGAGTGTAAACAACTATTTTTATTAAACAAGTATGTCTGCATTACAAGCCTTAGGGCTTCAACATTCATTTAAAACTTATATTTGTCGCTATACTATTTCTCAAAAAATATCAATATAATGTATTTTCTGAAAAATTTTGACAGAAATAAGAAATAATATTGTATTTAATCAAACAAGTTATATTTGTAAATTAAAAAGTTTCCTGATTCACAATAAACTGCTTGGGTGCGTTTTTGATAAGTTTGTATTTATATATATTTTTTTTAATAGCGTCTGCACTACAATTATGAAACAAACAACTCACTGGGGTAACAGACAAGGGACATGATTTAGATAAAGTTCAAATAAAAACACAGAATTTTACGTAAAAAGTTTTTTCTTCTGAACATCTCAAGATTGAAACGCAATATAATACATATTTTTTAAATCTATACGTAATTGTGTATACTGTTAGATACCAAGTATGCCTAATTATACAAACCTGTAGGTATATCTTCTTCTTCTTCTTCCTTATAGACCTTTGTGGTCTGTTCTTCAGAGGATAGTGCTTCCTAAGCGGTGGATTCCCAGCTCTATTTACATATTATTTAGGTATTTTAATAAATTATCATCTTAATTGATCACTTTTAATCAATTGAGATCAATTTATTGTGTTGTTACTCGTATTTTCACGGACACGTAATCGTATTTTCAGGATCCATAATATTATTATTATGATAGAACTCTACAAATAAGTTTTTCCGATAGATTGTTCTGAATGCGAGAAAATTAAATATTAGGTCCTTACATATGAAATTGACGTTTAGTATGGGAGGAACATAAAGCCGATTTTTTTTATTATAATATATTTATTTAATCAAAGTATGTACCATTGCTATCTATGCACTTTTGCCATCTCATAGGTAGTTCATCGATCCCTTTACTTAAAAAACCATTCGGACGGGAATCGATAAAATCTTTGAAGGCGGTTTGGACTGCCCCATCGGAGTTGAATTTTTTCCTTTGCAAGAAGTTATCCAAATTTCGAAAAAAATTGTAATCTATTGGGGCAAGGTCCGGAGAGTACGGTGGATGTCTTAGACATTCCAATTGAAGCTCCTCTAATTTGGTAGCCGTCTGTTGTGCAGTGTGTGGTCTAGCGTTATCATGAAGCAGCAGTGGCCTAGAGCGATTAACCAGCCTCGGTTGTTTAGCAGCTAGCTTTGCCATCATGGTTTGCAGTTGCTGACAATAGACATCTGCCGTAATCGTCTGGCCAGATTTAAGAAAGCTGTAGTGAACGACACCAGCAACTAGTCCACCAAACGCTCACAAGTAACTTTTTTGGAGTCAATTTTCGCTTGGGGCATGGTTTGGCTAGTTCAGCAGGGTTCAGCCATTGCGATGAGCGCTTCCGATTATCGTACAGGAGCCACTTTTCATCACAGGTAATGATTCGATTTAAAATCCCTTCATTATTGTGCCGGTTGAGTAATGCAACGCACCAGTCAACGCGCGTTTGTTGATTTGCTTCACTCAATTCATGAGGTACCCACCTTTCAAGCTTTTTCACCTTACCAATTTGCTTCAAGTGGATTAAAAAAGTTTTATCACTAACACCGCAGCCTGCAGCTAACTCGGATGTGGTTTCCGATGGATCCGCTTCCACAATAGCCTTCAATTCTTCATTATCAACTTTGGTCTCCGGCCGTCCACGGGGCTTGTTCTGCAGGTCGAAATTTCCAGAACGAAACCGTTGGAACCAAAAACGCACTGTGTTTTCTTTTGCGGCACCGTCGCCATACACATCATTAATCCTTCGAGCCGTTTCTGCAGCACTGGTGCCACGGTGGAACTCGTACTCGTAAATAACGCGATATTTCAAGTTTTTCATTTTGTAAAACTGAGTGACGCAAAGAAAAAAACAATTGAGGAAAAAACAAATGAATTATAATTTTCCAAACACAAATACATGAGTAAATAGCTGTATAAATTTGGATTTGGAATTCCTAACCAAAGAGAAGATATTTGAGATCAAATTTGCCAGTACG